>NDXB01003203.1:33062-67240 GCA_002631895.1 Agapornis roseicollis
CCCCCCCCCCCTTCTTCTTCTTCTCTCAGCTTTACATGCTGTGCACAACATCATCTGGTATGGAATATCCTTGTAGCCAGATGGGGTCAGCTGGACCAGCTGTGTCCCCTCCCAGCTCCTTGTGCACCCCCAGCCTACTTGCTGGTGGGTTGTGTGAGGGGCAGAAAAGGCCTCGACTCTGTGCAAACACTGAATTATCAACACCGTTTTCAGCACAAATGCAAACCGTAGCCCCAGACCAGTTACCTAACTCTACCTCAGCCAAAAGCAGCACAGGTGTGCTATAAAAATTTATTCATGTAACTCCATGTGATCCTCTGCAAGACACTGCCTTCATCCCAAAGAAGGGGTGTATTAAGAATCACTTGAAGCACCCTCAGACAGAGACTGTGGCTCCAGACAAAGTCACTGACTGCACTTGATCAGAGATGAAGCCTTTCTGCAGTCCTTATTTCTTATCTGGCATGAGTGAAGTGCTCTGAAACAGAGTTTGAGAAAGAATCACTGGCTGCCCTCAGGGAATGAGGATGTTCAGAGCACAGGACCTCAAGCATTGTAATTCCTCCTACCAAAAGCTTTGACTTGGAACCTCCCCTTTTTTTTTTTTGAATCAGGACATAAACACTAAGGCAGCAACACAAACACACAAATGCTACTGAGGGGGATGCAGAACTCATTCCGTCTCTCCTAGCTCCAAAGACCCTTTCTACAGTCAGCCGAGGACAGCTGTGTCCCCAAACCTTTGTACATTTGTGTACTTTGCATTAAATGTACTGGTCTAATTCTCCTACCTACAAACTCATTCTCCATCCTAGCCCAAGACAAAAGTACAGACTACATCAGGAGCAGCCAATACACACACACAAGGCTCATGTAGGAATACAGTCTTCTGAAAGTTGCTTGAGATAGTCCCTTGGCTTCATTTTTTGTTACCTGTTTAATTTTTTACTTTCTCTGTATTGTTCCAAACCTGTTATTTGCAAGACAGAATTGATGCTCTATTGGTTTAGTAAACAGTTTCAGGCAGGCAGTTTAGTATGGCTTTAGTGGTGCGGTATCAATAGCATTAAAGTAGTACCAGCATTAATCAGGTTTACAGGAATAAGCCTTTGAGCTCTGATTGCACAGCAAAGCTTGAATTACCCTTAGAAATTAAGTTTTGTCAGATAATCTGGAATCTTTTGGCTACCCCATGTCCAGATAGCACAGGATGAGGAAAAGCAGCTTGTGAAGGAAACATGCTTGTGTTTGATTCAAACAAATCACTCTACGGTGCATACTGTAAAGTAAAGCACGAACAGTTATTGGTGCTGGGAGCACATGGGGGTTTAAACCTCCGTACATGTGTTCAAAGAACATTAAATCTTAGGGGTTCTTTTATACCTACTTTTCATCTTGATATAATTTTATCTAAAGCATACATTCATACAATTTGGTAAGTCACATAATTTGTGGGTTTCTTATCCTATTGTGCAGTTGGTTAGGGCTAAAATGATAGTCTATAGATTAGTATGAATCAGGGTTCTTACAAATGTTTAGCTTAGTGTTATTAACTGCTCATACCTGTGAGCTACATGCCTAGTTCTTCGTTCAAATTATTATCATATTTTGCCATTAGGGATGTCTCTGATTATAAGCAGATGCAAGCAGATGAAAGGCTGCCTATGTACCTGAGTTCTAGCTTATTGTATATCATGCCCTAGAAGGAGGGCAGGTCCTTACTTGCAGATGGGTTTCTATTAAGCATGTGCAGTAGTGGTTTTAATGCTGAATCATATTCATGCTAAATAGCAAAGTTATATCAACTAAGGCCTAATGACTTGGTTTTAATTGGAGATTCAGAAGAGATGAAGCCAAACAAATACAAGGTGAGATTTTTTAATTCTCCTCATTAGTTAAACTGAAGACACGCCCAAAAATTAAAACACTCTTTTTTTTTTTTAGAAGCCTAATGGCACATAGTACAGGATAAGAGAAGGGCTTCAGGCACTGTTGTCACTGTTTTACAGATAATCTTTAGAGGCTTTCATCCCCCAAGAGGTTAAAGGCATTTATTGCACTAAACAAGTCCCATCCTCGGGAGAGATGTGGGGTGGCAGGAGCAGGACAGCTGTGCAGAGCCACCCCCAGCAGACAGGCCAGCCTCAGCCACAGGGATGCTCCTACTTTTTCTTGTGAATGACTGGGAATTCATCTGCCAAAACAAGCCAAGGGTTGGTTTTTCTCTGTGTGACGGGGAGCAGCTCTATAAAAATAAAATCAGCTCAGAGGTGCTAGCCCTGATGTGTTTTCAGCCTGGCTAGGGAAAGCCTGCCTCTTCTGCCTGTGGATAAAAGGGGAAAGCAGAAATGCAGATTCACTTTGAGGAGAAATCTCTGGCTCACACACACTCTGCTTAATCTAATTGCCCCTCCCTCCCCCCCCCCCAGGTCTCTCAGACTTCTGGTTTGGGATTCTGTTTTTCTTTTGTGGCCTCCTCACACCAATCAAGAAATGCATCCCACTAAAATTGGAGCACTTTAGGTACTCTGGACTCCAGGGCATTCCTTAAGCTTAATGCTTTCAATACAACCAACCATGTTTTTTTCTTGGCATGAGCCCACCATGCTGGCCAAAGTCAGGGTCAATAGCAGCAGTAACAAGGAAGGCTCAGACTGGGACCAAAGACAGAGAAGGGTTAATGGGGTCTGCCACACCACCCAAGTCTTTAACTGCTGGGGTGATTTCTTTCACAGCTGAGACACGTCCCATTAGTCTGTGCTTAAGTGGCACAGACCTCAATGTCCAGATCTGAAGGACCACTGTTTACACAAGTTCATTCGCACTGTAATTTCAACCTGGACCTTTCCTGACCTACCTCTCCTAGGGACTTTATCAATCTGTGATCATTCTTCCCTCTTTTAGCTGGCTAGACTGGAAATTCTTAGTGGGACTCTGGACTGATCTGTATCAAAAGGTGCGATTCAGCAGCTCCTGCACACTGCAGGAGCTAGCAGACAACCCTTGGCTGAAGCCCCAGCAAGGAATTTCTAAAAAGTAAAGAGGAAACAAAGTCACCTATAGCTGCATACCTGTTACATCTACAAGGCCACAGGACTGCTCAAGGCTGCTCTGGGTTCCGCTTCCTTCAGCACAAAACCTTACTTTTCGTGAAGGCTTCACTGTGATTATTGTTTCAGGAAACAGGGTGGGAGTTCAGTCAAGAGGCCCACTCAGGTTCTACTTAGGTAGACTTTGCAGCCCAAAAGCCAAGGCAGAGGGCAGATACCCCTGGCAGCATTCTTCCCTTGCCATAACCTGAGCCCAAGCACAGAGTGACAGGCAGCCCTCCTCCCACACAGGCTACAACACATGAAGAACCATGATAAGCAGCGAGCAACAAGCTTGAGAATAATTCAAAGGCTCCAGGCATCCCTGCTCCATCCCTGTGGAAAGTCTGTCTCCAAGACTTTTCATGGTGAGCATATTACCATAAGAAGGACCTGTCACTTTTTGTTTCTTTTGTTGTGACATCAGGTTAGTACATGTCTATGTCACATGCATTGATCTCGGTCAACAAAGCCTGATCCAGAAGGGAGCACTTTTCTTTCATTTGGTTACCTTGGAGGTCATCATTAACTCATCATATTTAGAATGATGCCAGGACTTTTAGCTAAAACTATTGTGAGGAATTTTAATTTCTTTTCAACATGAATAGATTATAAAGGGGTAACTTTACCTGAAGTTCCAAATGGAAACAATTTTCTTCTTAGGATAAAGATGCTTTCTCTACTTGTTTCTGACCTCACACTGGGAAGAAATTTCGTCCATCCTTGCTTTTCTTAACATGTAAGTATTTTCCTCCTGTCCAAGGATCACCATAATTTTGCCAAAATCAAAAGAACTGTAGGATAACAGAATCATAGACTCATGGAATAGTTAGGGTTGGAAAGGACCTGAAGATCCTCTAGTTCCAATCCCCCTACCATAGGAAGGGACACCTCACACTAAACCATGTCACCCAAGGCTCTGTCCAACCTGGCCTTGAACACCACCAGGGATGGACCATTCACAACTTCCTTGGGCAACCAATTCTTGTTCCTCACCACCCTTACAGTAAAGAATTTCTTCCTTAGATCCAATCTAAACCTCTCCTGTTTAAGTTTGATCCCTTTTCCCCCTTGTCCTGTTGCTGCAGTCCCTAATTAAGAGTCCCTCCCCAGCATCCCTATAGACCCCCCTTCATATCCCTGCAGACTTCTCCAGGATGAACAGCCCCAAATTTCTCAGCCTGTCTTCTATACGGGAGAGTTTCAGTCCCCTGATCATCCTTGTTGCCCTCCTCTGGACTTGTCCCAACACTTCCATGTCCTTTTTATGTTGAGGACACCAGAACTGCACACAATACTCCAGGGGAGGGCTCACAAGAGCAGAGGGACAGGATCATCCCCTTTGACGTGCTGATCACGCTCCTTTTGATGCAGCCCAGGATACAGTTGGCTTTCTGGGCTGCAAGTGCACACTGAAGCTGGCTCATGTTCATGTTCTCTTTGACCACCCCCAAGTCCTTCTCCACAGGGCTGCTCTCAATCTCTTCTCTGCCGAACCTGTAGCTGTGCCTGGGATTGCTCCGACCCAGGTGTAGGACCTTGCACTTGGTATGGTTAAGCCTTGTTTTGGTAGCAATGGTGAACAGGAAAGGGTAACAGTAGTTGGAGGTCTTCAAAATAACTATCTTCTAAAATTTTTAATATGAATAGCTTTTACCTCACCTCCATTTCCCAGAGAGAGCAGAAGATCATTCTGATGAACAAGCACTCTTGTAGCAGGTTTTAGTTTTATTTCTTTTTTTAAATTGATCAATCAAACATTCCCAAGTATTTTAAATTAACCATTTGGCATAGCAAGGGGAACCAGCCCTTAACTCTACTCAGTCCTGCTTCACACCACCTGAGGTCTGCCCCTGTTGAAACCATCAAGACAGACACCCATTTCATCCTCCAATATAAAAAAGTAATCTTAATAAACTGTTAACCTGTGTGACAAACACTATATATATATCTCTATAAAGATATAAGGACTTGAGAGTAACAACAAGTTGGAACATATAAAAGCCTTCAACACAGAAAGCCCACTGGCTTTTAAAAACCTGCCTATTCATCTACCCTCTATTGCTTTAGTAGTAAATCTTAGACCCTTCTAGTAATAAAAGAAGACACAACAGAAACACGTTGAAATCTCTAAAGCCATGTAAAACCCGAAGGCATTAAAATTTATTAAATGATGCAATAACAACAGAATTCTTTATTTACAATAGCATTATTTAACATCAAATAAGCAAATAGCATCAGCAAAGCAATATTAACTTGCATAAATGTATTTAAAATTTCTCTGAATATATCTACCTTTGCATAAACTGCTCACACTAGAAATACAAACATCAATGCAGGTGAACAAAGTGATGTTCAGAGTCAACTCCGTTTTGAAAATAAATCACAACCTGAAACACTGTAAGCTTTCTCCTGAAGAACCATAGTTTATATATTGCTTAATTTTACCCTTGTATAATCTTTTCATATACACACATCTCAGATGCAACTTCATGATGAACTGTACAAATAAAACCCACAAATGACATAAAGGGAAAAAAAAATTAAATGACAGTAAATGTTTGAAGAAATGTGTCCATCATCTCTATTGAACAACATAAAGATTAAGTGATGATGCACTTATTCCAAAATTGTACACAATTCACTATACAAATATAATACATCAGACAGCTATGTAGGAATATACAAGACTTAAAAACAGATCTAAGGCATTATGCTAGATTTTAGCATTTTGAGGTTCTTGCACATAGCTTTTACCTGTAGTAAGAAACTGAAAAGATTTTGTTTTAGTCTACAAAGAAACACCAGGGAGAAAATTCTAATTAAAATCAAAGCCACTACAGTAAATTTTCTTTTGTGCAGAGAATGCTTTTGCTCTTAGGCAGCATACTACCATACAAATACTAGAAAACTTTTAAATTCACACCAACAATTAATGGCTTAAGTTGCATTTCAAAACTGATTGTGTATCTTTGGGTTCTGCAAGTGGAGCTGTGCCACCCATTTCATCTGTTAAGCCCATATGAATTCCGCTTTTAAACAAAGATTAAAAAATGTACTGTATAAACTGCAAAAACATTGCTTTTAATTAATACAGGCCCAAAAGGATACCGGTGTGGGACAATATTTTGAGTACAAATTAATTCATTGTAGCAAAACAGCTCACTTCACTTTTTAAACTTACCACATTACATGAACACTTAAACAGGTCATACGACCGTGTATATATGCTTATTTTTCACATTATGCGCCTTTCACATTTAGTAATGTAAGTAGAACACTGATTAATTGTTCTGTTAAACAAAATCCAAGTACTTTCTCCGACAAGTTTACAGGATGAAAAATACTGATAATGAAGGGAATTGATTTGGCTTTTTTTGTTTCTATAGTGATCAATATGATCAGAAGATTCCTTCACTCACTTTTCTCTTTCATTAGTTAGAAGATGACTAAAGTCACGATGAACCCAAACGGAGCCAAAGTGATAGGTACAATCTCCTTTCTTTCAAAATGGCAATGGATGATGAAGTATCATAATTACTACAGACGATCAGGGTTTGCAGGTCTGTTGTGAAACGGGACAAATTCTAACTATTCTGTCCACTGTGAAAAAGAATAATCTATCTGCAGAGGTTACAGTTAAGAACTGAAAAAGAATGGAGCAAATCAAAATTATTTTAAAACTCACACTTTGTGGTGCATAAAGTTAATTCCTTCAAATTTATAAATTTCTTATATAAATATTTTTCTGTCAGATATATAATGCAAGTTGAACACAGATGTCGTTGTTGCAATGAGGCTGTGGAGCTTAGAACTGACAGTTATTTTGGGTTCCCATCAGCAGCTAAGAGGATGGCTCAGCTGACTAAATATTCTACTTAGGTTTGGTAACAGAATGGTGGCAGCTGAAAAATGTTGTTTCTCCAGAATGGTGGCACTACCTTCCTTAGGGACAAACCCAACTGTACATTTCCTAGGCTTTCACCAAAAACCTTCTACAGAAGCAGCCTATTTCAAACCACTTTTATCATGTTTTCCTCAGCATTAATAAGAGAAGAGCTGCTATTTAATTTGAACTCATCTGAAAACCACAACAAATTGAATGGCAACAGAACAAACCTTTCTGTCCCCAAAGGCATGGCTGAGGAGATACTATAAAATGCACTGCATTCTACCTGACATCAAAAAAATTGGATTCAGGTTAGAAAGTTCGCAGATTAGGGGTCAGCAGAAAAAAAACAGACATCAAAAACATCAATTTCTTAATATTTCAAGTCCTCAGAAACTAATATTGGTTTAGTAAAAGATTATTCCAACCACAGTGGGCAAGAAAAAAACCCACCCCCTAACAGTGGCCTGCTTAGTAACAGTGAAGTTTTACTAAGATTTATTACGAAAGGATATAAACATACAAAAATCAAGAATTGGTTCCTACAGTGGCTGCATATAATATAGGTTAGTTAAATGACATTATGAGCAGAATCACAAGGTTTAGAAAATGAGAAGTCTCAAGCCTACAAATTAGGTCTAATCAAGGCATTGTGATCCTTTACAAAACACTTTTCCAGGAGACACACACGGCTAAGAAGATATCTAATTTAATACTGAAGTACCTCATTTGGAATCAACTTCACAACATGTATATCTCACAAAAATTATACAAGTAAAACACTTAAGTTTTCAACTTAAATTATTGCTTGTTTACATATAAACTGGATTTTATGTACCTTACAAAACATCCTCATAGTCCACACTGCTTTAAAATAACCAGAAACACACGATAGTGGTGAAGTCTGTAGCGATATATGCTATAGGTATTACAGGAATTGAATTGTTATTTTCCCAGCTAAGGGGATGGGAACCAGAAATTATCATGCTTTAAAGCAGGTAACTTGAGCTCTTTGATATTATGCACCAATTCTGTCACTACCATAATCAGGACATGCATTACCATTGAAATTTGGTGTTCAGCATCCAGTAACTGGCTGTCCAGATTGCTGGAAACACACCTTGGGAAATAAAGGAATAACCTGTTCTTTTACTCTATTAGGAAGGAAGATGATTGAGGTCAGCAGAGCCAGGTAAAAAAAAAAAAAAATAAATCAGGATTTGCTGATTGTTAGGAATTTAATTAAATAAGAAAGTAACCAACTTGTATTTTTGGATTCATGACTTGCATTATAAACATTACCACAAAATCCAACTGAAATGCCCCTTATAAAGAGCCCTCTCACAGCATAATTTTCATCTGTTTTACAACTTTAACCCCATTCAAAATTGGTCTGTATAGTTTTCTGCATTGGTTCACCTTCTCTGACTTGTCAGTGGAGCCTGCTCATTGGAGATCTCTATATGTACCAGACGTTGCCTTTACACCCTCCTCCATGCCTCCTCTCCACCCCAAAATGCAGGCCTTAGTCTAAAACACCAGTTTTCAGACAGAACTGAATCCTTTGCACCAGACTGAGTAAGCCAGGGAAAACAAAGCAAAAAACCTCCAAGGTCTAGAACTAAACAGAAACAGAACAAGAGCATGGTTGGTTTTCCTTAAATACATACATTTAAATACATTCAATCTGACATGGTTTATGAAAATTGCCTGTCAACATTTACTTTGCAGGAGAGATCTAAGTTGCACTAAGGTGAATGCAGTGAACAGACTGAGCAACTGTCTGTACGCTAGCTTCAGACTGTCAAAGAGGCTGCTCTTCGGCAACAACTGCCCTGGCTCCCCTTGGGAAGGTAGGGCTGAGTCCTATTGGCAGCAGGCAGCTGCCACTGGCGCTGGCAGCTCAGTTGGGTCACGACAAACAGATGCAGCTCTTCAAACCAGTAAGGATTTGGGGCTGTAACCCCAGTCAGCTGAAGAAAGGAGCAACCAAACCACCCTCAGGGTCAGCAATATTTCTGCAAAAAAAAAGAGAAATTGGAGAAAAAAACAAATGAAATTTTCCTTCTGGGATAGTGAAGATGGATAGGTCAACGAGAGCTGGATGCTGGATTGCAGCAGCCACCATCAACCGTACGTTGGTGTATTACTTTAAACCTGAAATTTAATTGGAATTTATAAAGCTAGATTATTCTTTCTGTACACTGTTACAACTGACCTGCAATTTAATTCCAGGGATATCAGTGGGAGGTTAATTTTGTTGCATTCTTAGGTCCTTAATTCATTCCAGTTATCATGGATAACACCTTGGGCTCATCTACATTTGTAGACTCCAGCTAAAGCCACAGCAATATGGTTTAAGATTCATCTCAATCTTTGAGTATATGTAAAAGCTCTCTGTGTTACTGCTGTATCACCTTTATGGGAAACAACTACCTTGGTTCACTTTCACCTCCAAGAATAGTAGTAAAAAATGGAATAAAGAAGTAAGAAAAGCTGCAGCTCCTGATCCCTACAGATGTTCTTTACTTCATACTTAACTATGTATACATACCCTACTACATACCTACTAGCAGTGTCTTCACAGACAGTACAAACTATTTTCAGACAAGTTGATTATCTTGTATATTCCTATTTAAAAACAACCCCTCAGGATGTGGTTTTCACAGTTGTTTTAAGACTGTCCCTTCCAGAGACTGCAATCTGTGTCTCTTTGCCTTCCTCCCCTTGCAAAGTCTTGCTCCCATGGGGTGCTGTGGTCAGTCAGGTCAGACAGCTAATCCAACCAAACCTCATTTTTCTCCTCCCTTGGGGCTGCTCTTCACTGGTATCCTGTGGCTCCAGCAGTGGAGCAGCCTTTTGCTCTCAGCCTCCTGCTGTGCATGAGGAAGGCCCCATTTGCTCTGGGACAGCATAACAGTAGGCAGTTTTCTCACTGTTCCACAACACCAGCTACTTGACTGCCTTCTGGAAGCTGTCTACATCACACTTCCCTCTGCAGCCACACAAGGATCAGAAATCTATCTTTATTGACAAATAAAGTCAGTGTCAGGAACCATGCCATGATTCAGGAAAGCAAGTTCTTACATTTTGTATATCTGCTGCTCCCAGGCCAGCTGGTACAGGTGGAGGTTTTGGGGGCAGTCACGAGCATGGTCAACACAGTGAATCCTACTCCTGCTCCCTCTTGCTTCATCAGAGCACAGAGACACCATGTTTGCATCCTTCATACCCTGCCTGACTCATATGGTTCCTCATCCTAACACATTGAGAAGCAGTTCAGGGACCCTGATAGTGCTTTTTGATCATAAAGCGTAGAACAGAAGTGAAAGTCCAAAGATGTCCTTATTTTCAGAGTGAACACTTAGCAAACAGTATTGCTATAGAGAGGCTAAATAAATGCTTCTATCAATGACCTGAACCACTTCTTAGTCAGATACAACCAAAACAAATGGGACTTTAAAGAAGTGTGTCAAATTATTATTTCCAGGCCGATAGCAAATATGGGAAAAATTGCTCAGAATAACCTCCATGACTCATGTCTGCACCTTCAGAGCAGAAAAAGAATCTCAAAAACCTCAAAGATCATTGACTATAAGATTACTGCTATACTGTATGAAGTGAGATGCCCCATAAAAGCCTCAGCCAACAAACAGTATTCTTCAGATATTTACTTCTAAACAGGAGCAGGATCAAAATTGTCTTTTGCCATGTGAAATTAGTTAATATAAATTTTTTCAAACAATGGAAAAATAATATAGTAAACTGTTCCACTTGCAAATATTTTTAGCTCTACAAGTGAAGGGCATGTTGTGCCTTGAAAGAGACAGAAAATCCTGTCTTCTGCTTACTTTTAAACCAGCTTCTGTTAAACATTAGTTTCATCCGTTTAAGTCTTAAGCTGTAGAAGTTTTATCCTTAACATGTTAAAACAAAGTAAAACAGGACTAAGTAAACAAATTAAAACAGTAAATGTAGAGATCTGACATCCACAGTTGTACTGGTTTCAGCAACAGCATGTTATTTCCAGGTTACTCAACTCTGAAGAGAACCGATCCCTTTCAATGATACAGTTGTTGAGATCAACTTTATAAAACATTGAAAAAACCCTCAAATTTGTCATATAATCATAGACTAGCTAGGGTTGGAAAGGACCTTAAGATCATTTAGTTTCAAACCCCCTGCCATGGGCAGGGACACTTCACACTAAACCATGTCACCCAAGGCTCTGTCCAACCTGGCCTTGAACACTGCCAGGGATGGACCATTCACAACTTCCTTGGGCAACCCATTTCAATGCCCCACCACCTTAACAGGAAAGAACTTTTTCCTTATATCAAATCTAAACTTCCCCTGGTTAAGTTTGAATCTGTTACCCTTTGTCCTGTTGCTGCAGTCCCTAATTAAGAGTCCCTCCCCAGCATCCCTATAGGCCCCCCTTCAGATACTGGAAGGCTGCTATGAGGTCTCCACACAGCCTTCTCTTCTCCAGGATGAACAGCCCCAACTTTCTCAGCCTGTCTTCTACACGGGAGGTGCTCCAGTCCCCTGATCATCCTCGTGGCCCTCCTCTGGACTTGTTCCAACAGTTCCACATCCTTTTTATGTTGAGGACACCAGAACTGCAGACAATACTCCAGGTGAGGTCTCACGAGAGCAGAGGGACAGGATCACCACCTTCAACGTGCTGGTCACACTCCTTTTGATGCAGTCCAGGATACAATTGGCTTTCTGGGCTGCGATGTCAGATGAGCTTCTCAATGTCTACATTTTCCTTGAGTCACTGCTATGTTAGTAGAATAGGAGTAAAATCAGAGTGCAGTCCAGTGTGTCCTTACAAAATAATTGAAGATGTTTTAAGAAGTTGTTTTCTCTAGGTAAGACAAAACTCACCAGTGGCTATCATGCATGGCCACTGTCTGTCTCACTGTCATGGCAGTGATTCCACTATTTCAATATGAAACCTCACAGATTCCCTGCCCAAAGTCCTGCCACTCGTTTCCTTTCACCTCCTCCCTGGCTTCTCCCCACCCTCTCTCATACCTCTTCTGTCACATCCACTCTCTCTTCCTTCTTTCTTCAACCATTCTTTAAAATCTACCTCTTCCTTCTTCTTCTCTAGTCTTCTTCACCCTCAACAGCCTTATGTCCTTCTTTCCTCAGTGGTACCTGGTATTGTCTTCTCCAACAGCCCCGCTTCTCTTAGCATATGAAATTTAACTAGTTAGGGAATGCACTAAGTAGGAAGATAAAGCCTTGGTATTTGACAGCTTCCGCTAAATCAGAACAAATATACTGCATCTTCTTATTCATTGTCAGAGTGACCATGCAAGGGTTGCAGAAGAGACACACACATCATAGAATGGTTTGGATTGGAAGGAAACTTAAAGACCATTTAGTTCCAACCTCCCTGCCATGGGCAGGGATATCTTCCACTTGACCAGCTTGCTCCAAGCCCCGTCCAGCTTGACCTTGAACACTGCCAGGGATGGGGCAGCCACAGCTTCTGGGCAACCTGTGCCAGTGCCTCACCACCCTCACAGTGAAGAATTTCTTCATAATATTTAATCCTGCCTTCTTTCAGTTTAAAGTCGTTACCCCTTTTTTATCACTACATTGACCTTGTAAAAAGATCCTCCACTCACTGACACAAGTACTTGTATTTTAATGTGAACCATGAAGGTGTAAAAAAATTGCCTTCAGGATGTTTTAAATACACAGGTGTGCAATAAAATAAATGTATGATTACTTTTTCCTCTGTATTTCTGCATTCTTCATTTTCTTGACTAAGCAAGAAAAATGTATCATTAATCTTGATACATTTGCAGTAAAATTTTCTTAATTTTCCCTGATATTAATTTTTCTTTTCTCTAACAGTAGAAAACTTTAAATTTTGCTACGGAATTCTGTGTAAGAAAGGAATTTGTTTAGCTCCATCTTTCCAATTTCAACACTGCAAACAAGGAGCCAACAGGAAACAGCGGTGCAAGGGGCGGACAGCAGGCAGCTTGCAACATGGGAGTTCCTATAGGCACAACGGGGCACAGCTGCCTGGTCTGATTACCGCAGAGACCTCAGGAAACCGACAGCGTGAATCCTTCCCACCATGAGACCGGTAGGGAGAGAGAGGTGGCGGCCGCTAGATGCCGCTTCGTCCCCGCCGCTCACGCAGCCCTCCCGGTAGCTGCTCTGTAAAAAGCAGCTAAAACTGTACCATGTTCCCTGGAAGTGTTCACAAACCGTGTAGAAGAGGCCTTCAGTGACATGGTTTAGTGATAGACTTAGCAGTCCTGGGTAATGGTTGGACTTGATGAGCTTACAGGTTCTTTCCAACCTCATTGAGTCTATGGTTCTACACGTAAGTCTGCTGAATGCGACAGTTAATTCAGTAATGTGATGTATTCTGTATTATTTGCTTCAGCAGTGCTAGTGGGAACTTATCTTAAGAATTTATGTATAAGTGTATATATGAATAAGGATATATATATAGGATAAGGATATATAAGGATATATGAATAAGGATATATAAATAAAGATATATATATATAAGGATCCTTATATTAAGGAACTTAATATAGATGTCACCAAAAGCAGAATTAAGAAAATTAATAGCAACAAACTTAATTACTATTAGCCTGGGAACTTGTAACTTTGTAAGTAAAAAGATAACTGTATCCACTGTGGATCACAAGGTATTCACTGTTCTGTTGTCTCTGTATGCCTCTGTATGCAATTTCTTACCCGTGCTGCATCTCCGTCCTGCTTTATCATATCCATTCCAGGCAGCTGGTTTGGAAAAAGATTGCCTCCCCTCATAGCAGGATCATTAACCTATTGGTAACAAGATATTAAAGGGGAATGAATTAAAAAGTACATTGGGAAGAGGGCTGGGAATGAAAAAGCAGCATTATAAACCACTTTGCTACTTGCATATACCAGCATTTACTTTTGAGATGATGTTCAATCAGGGAAGTGCCTGTATAGCTGAGTACCCTTCTTATGCAGCATGTGTTTGACTCATATTATTCTGCTTCACAGACAACAGCAAAGATTTCATTCCTGATACTACGACCCTTGTGCATATTTTACAAAGCAGGCTCCATAAATTAGGTCAGTATTATCTGAAGAGGACATGTCTGCCGTGAAAGTCCTGAAAGAAGAAACACGTAACTACTTTCTTAACCTCAACACACACAGCTTTTCTGCTTGCAAACCACAACACAATCTTTTCAAACCCTGATGAGATAACATGCAAGCTGAATTACACCAACTATTGACTTAGTTTTAATGCTTGTAAGCAATGGGAGAAAGATAGCATTAAATGGGAAAACGTGCAGCAGCATGCTTTCCTAAAAGTATGATCTCAACAATTTTCTGAATACAGGCACAGGAAAGTATTGAAGCTGTGCTTTTCTGCACAACCAAAGGGTCTGTCATACTTAGTTATGTGGAAAGCGTGATTTGCCAAATTTACAGCCTTGCTTTCTTAATCAAAGGATTAATCTCACCATGTAGGAACTGGTACAAAATACAAAACACAGCCCTTCAGCAAGGTTCTGAAATACTAGAAAATCCAGCTTTCCTTAGCAATTTTACAGGGAAAGAAACCTCTTCCTAGGGAGTCTTTGTTGACTCAGTTTTCTCTGTTACTTCCCTCAGAGTAGATGGATACTAATAGCAAAGATGTGCCCCTACAGATTTTGTTGGAAGAAAAAGGATGCTTTCTGTGTCATCTGCCCTTTATGAGACTTTTGTAAATAAGAGGAAATTCTGCCACTGCACTACCTTGCTTCAGCTACAACAACCAGCTGCAGCAAGGGGGGAGAGAGTCTTGAATTTACCACACCGAAGCCTTCTCCTTTCAGGTCCTCCTGACTGTTGTTTCTGTTGATATTCACTGATTTTGCAAAACGTCATAAACGCAATCACATGCAGCCACCTAAAGAGCTGGTTCCAAACACTGCCAGAGACAAGAGTGCAGTTCAATAGGAAAGGTTCAAAAGTTCAACTATTTTTGCTTTCAACTCTGAAAAAATTGATTAAATTCTGCAAGACTCTGAGTGATGCTTTCTGCTTCTAAATAAATATGGGCAGATTTTTAAACCTAAACGTGAAAATTCAAATCAGAAAGGAAGAGAAACACACTAATTTGCTCAGAAAGAAAGCAAGCAGACAGCTTTGCAGCTTTATTACATGCATTTGATTAGCAACAGAATCCATGTTTGGAAAGTGTTTTCTGCTATTATTCAGCATTCATCAGAATGCACAGGCACAAATACCTTTTCTATTTGCTCAGTAGACAGAGGAAGATAAAAATAAAAAGTATAAATAAAAAGACTGCATACTGAGTCATCAGCAGTTTTGGAACAAAAAGAAGACTGCATGATTTGCATTATGGCAGCTAGGACAGGTATGGGTAAAGAAGATGGTTTCGGGATGCATGCCACAAAAGCAGCAAAGGCATCAGTGAAGTTCCTATCACAGGATCTCTTTATCAGTAACAATGCAATCATCCTGACTGGCATGGTGTCAGATACAAAAGAAAAAAAATCTACTGTTTTGTTATATTACATTTACCTCAGAACTCCTTAAACCAAAACACCCCACATTCACACATTAACTGTTCTGACTGCAATAACAATAACAACACAATTAGAAAAGTATGGAAAAAGACAGAGAAATGGAAGGGGTTTTATCATTTTCTGAAGACAAGTCAAGTGGTGTTATCAGATATGAAATCTGACTAAAACAAGACAGTAGATGTTTTGCAATTCCTGTGCGATTAACACATCAATACACTTTCCTGATAATAAAACAAAAGTATATATAAGGTGTCTAATAAGAAAAGTTTGCTACCACTCCAGGGCTCCTCTCATCCATGCTGAACAAAATCAAAATACTGTCTCTTTGTAGACGCCTGGGAAGTACTACTCTGTGCAAATTAATAAACATCTGCTCGGAGTGGACATCTATATGGGGGTTTATTTCATATACTGAAAAGCCTCTTGCATGGGTTTCAACCTTTTTCTGTGATAGTTCAGTAACAACGCAGATCCATGACGCAAAATAAACAACAGGAACAAACATGACAACAGTCCCTTGTGCAAACAAGAAAATGAGGATAAGGAGACAGTAAGTTGTGTGAATGGTGTAACACCAGGAAGGTTTAAACTTCCTCAGTGCCTGGAGAAGCTGTTTTGGAAAGAGGGGACCTGCAGACCTGACAGGGTTCCTAGTAACAGCTTCCTAGAAGACACGCTAGTAAGAGCAGCCTGAAGAACTTTCGTGCCATTACAGGGAAGAAGATGATAATGAGACAAGGTCTGATTCCTGTAGCACATAAAAGAGTCTGTTAACATCATAAATAGAATGTCAATTTGGAGCATAATCTTAATTTTTTTACTTGGTGGTTCTGGGAGCCTAGGTAGTAAACAAGGTATGTTGGAGATACACAAGTATGAGCAGATAAACAACAAACAGTATTTCTGAACTCTGGGTATGTCTGTATGATGCAGTATAGTGTCACAAAGAGACAGGAGACAAAGCCAAACCAACCTGTTTGGTACTAGAAGTAATATACCTGCTTCTTACTAGGTAAATAAACCCAGGCATAGGTTTTTACTAACAGGTAATACATATGACTTCCAAAACCATCCAATAACATGTGAAGTGTTAAATTGTTTTCAAAAGCTAGTACACATTTTTTGTGTATCACTGTTAAGTCACTGTGGTTAGAAAGAGATGAGCATGTGAAGTTAAAATTATGTATTATGGAACAAAAATTGGCATTGAATAAGTAAGTAAAAGTGTAGGTGACAATGTAAAAAAGCCTTAGAGAATGAATGAAATGGCAACAGTCAGCAGAAATAAAGAAAATGTAGTAATTTTGAAAATCATGTTACAAGAAAAGGTTTGGCACAGCCTAAGTTAATTGTTAAATAAATGTGCCAAATTGTAAAACACTGTGCCCTGAAAACAGAAAAATATTATCAGTTTTAGTATTTAAATATACATTCTTTTTGCTCAGGTCTCTCAGAAAGGAGAATGTAAAGCGGCACAGGAAACATTCCTAAGGACTAAAAAGTTTTCTCTTGTGGCCTAGAAATGGCCTCTCAGCTGTCAGCTGTCCACCTCTGACCTAGATGGAGCATGAAACATTTGCTTGCAGAGTTTGCAGATGATGCAGTGCTGTGGTGGTAAATCAGGAAGAGAACAGGTTACTAACGCAGGATGAGCCAGAGCACTTTGGTTAAACAGACTCAATCTAGAAAAATTCAATTTCATGTGGACAAAAGGAAGACAATATATTTGGGAACAAAGAATGCAGGTTCCATCTATGTCAGATGTGCTGAGGATTTAGGGATCATTATAAGGGTTTCAGTACGTGCTCCCCAGTGCGACTTTGTCACCAACAGAGCCAAGGCAACCCATGTATTGAAATAGAAATTACAAGCAGAACTTGACTGTGCACAGCACTCACAGTTAAATCACTGGTCTCTGGTTACTCTGTTCATACTTCTAGAAGAGTTTACTACCATGGAGTTTAAAGTAGATCTACAAAAGGAATGGACAGCCTGAAAAACACATGTTGAGATGCATGAAGAACCTCAGCCTATTCACTTATTGGAAGTTAGATAAACACTGTCTTGAAATAAGATCTTACACCTAACAGGAAGGAAGAGCAGTGTGACAACTGTGCCAGTGGAAACAGTAGTCTGCACAGGCATCTTTGAAATAAAACCAGATCTCTTTCTATAATGTATGTTTCTCAGTTTAGGTTTCTGGGAAAAACTATGTAGCATGGGCATGCTGAGAAGTCAGACTGGGCTGTTACCTTCAACTCCCCACTCTTCGGTTTTGGTTTTACTACTGTTTTACTACATTAAATGTGTGCAATAGTATATGCACTTGAGAACAATAATAATAAAGTTGGCTATAATTGGGCTTAGCAACTGGGAATATCGAAGAAGGTGACAGATCTGGGAGTATCAAAATTGCTTCAGGTCACCAGTATGTGGCAGCTGTAAAAGACAAATGTGATCTGGGGCTATATCTGTCTAGAGTATTCCAAGAGAAATGGGGAAGAACTTGTGTTACACACATGGCTCTGCACTTAGGAAATACTGATTCAAACTGCAACAGGTGCAGAAAAGGAAAGGGAATTTGAAGCCTACAAGAAGAGACTGAAACACTGTGGCTTCTTTAACTTATGAGAAAAACTTCAAGAAACCCAAAACAAAACAATCCAACAATCTCAAACCACAACAACTATTTAAGCTAAAGGACAATATTGGAAAAGTAAATACTCTTATCTAATTTAGGCTAGAAAAAGGACACACATCAACAGGCTAATAATATAACCAGCTTTAGATTGGAATGTTATGGTCTCAGAAAAAAGGTTTACAGTATTGTCCACCATAGCTGACTGAAAACACAAGAGGTACTTTCCTACCAACATTTCTAAGAAAAGTCCGTAATTTCAAGCCTGTGTTTTGAACAAATGGGAATTCAGCTCTGAAACAAACATGAACCTGCTAATTAAGAGGACTTGTTTGTCATACACTCATTAATGCACTGTGTGAGTTTAACTACAGGTCAACAAATGGAAACGCTATTTTCCTTATTTCCGATACTCTAAGCAGCAATCTCAAACAAAACAGGGTATGTAAACCTCTCAGCAGAAAAGAACAGGTTACTTACCTATTGATTCAACAACCTATTCTATATGCACTACACTACAAAAAGTGTGGATCTTGTCCTTATGCCAGCTTGATAGTTCTTGAAGTTGACTGCCTATTGTCTGGTACTACACACACAGCAGCTACAGAAGCATCTTTCAAACACTGGAAGCATCATTCACTCTTACCTCTGGGAAACAGCTGCCTGCCATTCAGTCCTGGCCTCTACTGCTGAGAAAATTAGCAAGGCCACTGGTGACATACAGCTGCACTACAGAAACTTACCTACGGAGGACAGGAGCTAGATCAGCACACACTTTCCATGGAAGTCCAGGAGCAACTACATGTGCTATCTACAGTGGCACTAGGTCAAAATGGGAGATTTGGATGTAAAAGTGCTCTCTATCTCATTGGTCACGTTGGTTATCTGAGTGCAGAGCTAAAACCAAAGCCTTTTTATCAGCATCATTTCTCAGGAAACTAGTATAAGAAATGTAATGGCTTACAGCAGTCACAGCCCAACACAGGAGACCTGAAAAACTGTCAAAGTCAAATCAAATCCTCAGTCTGTCATCTCACATCCTTAAATTCTCACCTGCTCAGGACCCATGGAGGACAACCCTGATGTAGGCACAGAGGTCGCTGAGGTCATGCTGATCTGCCCTGTCATCTGGTTCATGTTGTTCATACCACTTGTGTTGGTTGCCATGGATACACTGATGTTCATGTTATTGTTGTACATGCTGGTGCTTGCTTGCTGCCCAAAATGTGGTGGGGACTGTTGTGAAAACATGCTACAGCAAGGAATGGAAAAAGCAGTGTGTCAGACTTAGAATGCTGAGGCCACTAAGAAACTATTTTCAAGCTAGAACTGATATATACTATCATTTATTCCAACTTCAAAGGAAAAACTAGGTTTTGGCTACATTAATGTCTACTAGATTTTCAAAATTTAAGGTTCCATGTCTGTGCACAAAAATGCATGCCTTTGTGTGTGAAACTATGGCACAGTACAAATCTGTTATGCATGTGCAATAACAGCCGATTAGCTGTCTTATTGGGCTGTGTATGTATTCTAAATATGTTTGGGAAAGTAACTTTTGGAGAGAAAGGAAACACCTTTTTCTCCCCTCTGTGCCAGCACAGCACAGGACTGTTGAGCTGAAATTGGACCTGGCCTAATAACCACCTTTTTGCAAAAGAGGTG
This sequence comes from Agapornis roseicollis, assembly GCA_002631895.1. Taxonomy (NCBI): domain Eukaryota; kingdom Metazoa; phylum Chordata; class Aves; order Psittaciformes; family Psittacidae; genus Agapornis; species Agapornis roseicollis. The sequence goes on from NDXB01003203.1 coordinate 52,926, forward strand.
TTTGCACATACAAACATCAGATTTGTACACACAATTATGGGAAGTGGGCTCACAAATAGAGACATGCAATTGTGAAGAAATCTATTTACAAAATCTTAGCATCAGGTTTTGAAAATGTGACACTGTAAGAAACAACATAAAGTCTAAGTTAATTACCCTCTGTGTTACTTTAAGGCCATTTCAGAACAACTTAAGGAGGAGTAACTGTGGAAGAACTCATCCCAGGTTTTATTTAAAGTCAAGTGCTTTCTGGATAGTATCTTCCTCCTCGTTATGTCAGAAGTCATATGAGAGATTGTTACATTTCCTAAACCAATCTTCACTGTTTATGTATCAGTCTTTTCTACTCTTTGAGCATAATTCAGCATTCAGTAAAGGAATTATTACTGACAACTTATCAGCTTAGAGAATTTGCATTAGGCTAAAATATTGTGAATGGGATGTGTGTCAGATGGCATGCAGTATCCACCTCTGTATCAATGTCTGACTTTTACTTCCCTGTGAAGCACTTCTTCCACAGCTCAGGAAATCTTTCAGGGTAAACACTCAACCTTGCACTTGGGTAGTCCATTAGGTTATTGCTGTGCACTGTGAGACTTGGTGGAGTGCAGTGGCATTCTGGGCACAGGACCAAACTTGGAGAATCCCACCATTCTCTTCCTTCAAATTCCATGTCCTTTCAGGCCACCTAACCCCATTTTTAAGTTGTTATCTGGATGGCTGAAACAGCACACTACAGATCATTGTGAATACTCAGTGGCTTGTGTAAATGCATCTGACATGTCTCTGCAGTAGAGCTGCAGTTCAGCAAGCCAGCCTTTAATCTTACCGAGCTGCCCCTGCTGCCACTTCAGCAGAAGCCATGACAGTGGGAGCTATGCCTCCTGCAGATGCTTCAGGAAGACAATGAGGAAGAGGCATGGACATGGATGATGATAAGAGATAAATCAGTTGCTTTAAGGGGAACTTCATTTGGATCAGCCTCATCACTGAAGCACTGGTATTTTGGGTTTATTAAATCTTTATCAACCACCAGGAAAAAATATTTGTTGCTGGGCTGGGGTAGTAAGAGCAACCTGAGAACTTCAGGATGACAAAAGCACTATGCTAGAGACAACTGTGTGCACCTCAGTGTCAAGTGATCGAAGTTGTACACCAACCTGATAGCTCCTTCTGTCTTCCACTGAAAAGTGCAGATCATTGCCATCTAGAACCTTGTTGCTGCCTACTTATAATGTTCAACATCCAACCCATTTAATATGGACAGTCTAATTATTAGAGCTATGCCAACTGGAGGATGGGCCTCAACTGAAAAGGTGACTGCATGTGTCAGGCATGCTATGATGCTCTCAGAGAATGACAGTTGTATGCTGACCCCCCCAAGTATGTGCAAGCACTAATGGACTGAATCTGGTTGCACTCCAGCCCTTTTAAGTGGGAGGTGATAATCCAATCACCCCAATTCCAGAGCAGTAGGGAATGTATAGGCTCTAGCTCAGCTGATCCAGCCATGCGGAAAGCAGTGTGGGAGCATAACATAAAAGTCATTTGCAGAAGAATTGGATCCACACAAAAGTTAGGGATTGCAGTTCACTGTGCAGCAGAGATGCTTCTCAAGGACACAGTGTTTTGCCAGTTATCACAGACAAAGCGATGAATTGTGTGGATGCAGGTCTTTTAGGTATTCACTCACTTTGCCTTGTATGAAGACAGAACTTAAACCAACTCGTCAAGCCAAATTGAAAAGAAATCTCTTTTAGGATAGCCAGTTAAAACCAAACAACCAATGAAGCAAACAATTACATAAAACATATGGTTCAGACTAGACGTACCTGTTTCCACCCATATTCCCTTGTGCCCACCCGTTCATCTCCGTAGAGGACTGATAGGCAGGATTAGCCTGAGACTGCTGAATCATGGGGCTTTGAGTATGAGCCAGTCTTGGGGACATCAGTGGACTCTGAGGAGTGGTGGCCCCTGTGAAGCCTGGATCTGGCTGCTGACTAATACCTGAAAAAATACAGTGAAATATTTAGCCACTGTACTTTCAAAGTTAAAAGAAGCCAAGAGCTCATACCTGCAGACATGTCTTTACACAGGCCTACTTACGTCATCTGGAACCTATAACCTTGTGTCTTAATCTGGCATCTAGATTACAAGCAAGACATAATCAACTAATACTGTATGTATAACCTTAAAAATATAATTTTGCATAAGAATGTTGGCTACCTGTGTGCTCTGAGCAATCACACGAGTGGTCTGTCCCCTCTACAGACCAAAAGAAAAACATTGACGACTTTTTTTCAGTTTAGTCTGTTTTAAGTTCATCACAAACAGCATACTCAAGAGAAACAAGTCACTCTTAATGCTGGAGTAAGAATCAGGTGGTATGAAGGCTATCCTTATATTCACTGTCTGTGTGACTTAAGTTCCCTGTATCTCTGTCTATATCATAAAATGATAACGTAATTCATTTCATAAAGTAGCTACAAATACATGGAAGGAAAGCACTATTATGATTTAGAAACTGGTGTACAGGATAAAAGATCAATAAGAGTAGACAGCAAATTTAGAACTGGATGGACATGATTTGCTGTAACAGCAGAACCTGCACATAATGTATTACTTAACTGTAATACAGCTTATACAATACTTGTAAATAAAGAAGCTGTATAACAGTAACTGTGTGGAGGTAAGTGCCACATGCATTCCCAGAACAAAGTGGTGTGCAGCTTTGTAAAACATACAAACAAAATGGTATTTACTACTGTATTACACACAGGTATAGGGACATGGAAAAGAATGCTTTATCTGACATAGAACTTTTAATATTGAAATTCAATAGTTGTTAATTTTACATTATAATGTACATATGAAGAATTATATTTCTTGGGGAAGAATCTGATATTTAAGCAATATCTCATTATGAAAATTAAAAAGATTAGGTACAGCTTTACTTCCGGTCACTTTGTGCTTCTGGCCAACAACAACTGGTATCTTTATCTTCATTTGCACTTTTATTATATAAACTGGTTCAATTCAGTCTAAATACAGAGTTGCCCAAGCCAACACATACATGTGTGTTGATGTGTGCATACACACTTTTATCTGCATATAACTATAAACAAACACACACATCACACTTCCGCTACTGCTCAAAAAAGAGTGGTGCTTGGAGAATATGTGGTACTAGAGCTAGGAAAAGTGGAAAGGCACTATACTGCATCCCAAGGGGCCCAACCCTTCATGTTTCCCATCATTCCCAAGGAACCAGGCAAGAGGATGTGTGAAGGTAGCTTGGACCCAGCGCTGGGTAGGACATAGAGGAGCAAGGACTGCTGACATGCCCGTGGGGGTGGAACCAGTACCGTAGTTTGGAGGAAACGGAAACTGCTGTGTGTTTGCCTGCGGGATCCGCGGATTGCTCATGGTTGCTGGTATGCCACCGGTGGCCACCATGCTGGGGGTCATGCTCAAGCCCTGCCCTCGCATCATCAGCGTCCGCTGCTGCTGCACCTGCTGCTGCTGCATCTGCCGTTGCCGCAGGTGCTGGCTCAGGATCTCCCGCTGCCTCTGCGCCAGCATCTGCGCGTTGATAGGGCCCTGGAGGAAGAACCGCCAACACCTATCAATAACCCCTCCTAAGGCCAGCTGACCAGTGGAGGCATTTCCACAAGAGCAATCTGGAAGATTCCACCTCTTTTTACCCTCACCAAGCAAGTAACAATAAAATGTAACAACAGAATGGGAGAAAATAATCCTATTAATACTTCTTCTGGGACAGACTTCCAACAGTGCAAGAGTCAAGAAGTGAAAAAATACCAGTGTTTAATGTTGCAGTGATTTGTAATTGCAAATTTAATAGCTCATTTAAAAAATCCACATCTTTAGGAAATGAGAAGCTTGGTTAAAAATGCAGTTATATCTCTAGTAAATAACTAGCCACCCCATGTAAATATAGGAAAGATTCTTGGAAATAAAAGAGTAAAATACTTATCATACAGACTGCGTTATTTGTATTAAAGCCTTAGAACTGGTTGTCATGAATTTAGTACATAGCATTATTACTGTATTTAACTGGGGGGAGAAAGAAGAAAACAAACTAATTTTTTTTAAGTGCTATTTCTTTTACCTGTGTTGGCACTCCAGGTCTCAAAGACAGATTCATATTGGAGACACTGCTGATCTGATTTATCAGTGGCTGCCGATTCTAAAGAAAGAAAACAACCCAACACCAAACCCCAAAAGTTTTTAGAAGGAGAACAAAAAAAAGGAAATTTTATATACAGAAGTATATGCATTTACTTTCCCATCTGCTGGTTTGAGTACTTAGATTTACATACTTAAGCTGGGTGATGTTTTCCTGCTCAAGTTCTACTATTGTTCATAGAATCCTGTTTCTTAAGGAGATAATACACTATACAAGTAACAACATGGGCACTAAGCTGTTTACCAAACATGTTACCTTTACAGTTCCTGTTCCTTTTGAGTCTGGACTGGACTGTTGAGGTTTACTCAGAATTAGACCCTATCCTGATGTTTGAAGGTAGAAATGATCTTTCTTCCTCCACTAGAAAAGCATTGATATCTTATTTACAGCACTATAAACCTATTTATATAAAAGTGAAACAAGAAACAACTTAAAATGATCCTCAAAAGTAGATCAAGGCCAAGTGAAAAAGAAAAGATGTACGTAATGGGCAGCAATAAAAGCATTTAGATTGCTGGAAGAGCCAAGATATAACAAACAGAAAGAGCTGTGTAACAAAAAAGCATCACTGTAGCCTTGCTCAAAGAATTAGTGAGACTAAGCTTAACTACTAGGCACATTTTTGCACAGTATTATAGAAAAAATAACAGAAATATGCAAAAAAAGATCAAAAAAGAGAATGTGCAAGGTACCACCTCAGCAAAACTCATGATGGCTAGTGTTTATAAGTGGAATTAGGCTGTAACTAAACAGGGTACACACTTAAGACCTGGTCTATCAGTAGCAAGCTGACAGTAGGTACCACTCAGGAGAGGCACCTGTGCTGGTGTGGAACTAGGCATGGAAAGGGTCATACCTGTTGTGCCTGGAGCCTGTGCTGCAGCTGGAGCCGCAGCTGGTTTGGCTGGTTCTGCACGATGCTGGCGGGCCGCAGGCCAGGCCGGGGCTGCATGCGCAGGGCTGCATACCCTGGGCGCTGCCCCATGGCGTGGAAGCTCGGGTCCTGCATGGGAGCATAGCTGCCCTGTGCCATCTGCGCCTGCGCCGCGTACTGCTGGGAGAACACTGGAGCCTTCTGCTCCATCAGCATGCTCGACTCCTGGCTGGAGAAGGTCTCGGGGTCAACAGCTTGGCTCTGCAGAAATATGTGAACAATAGAAATAGTTGGTGGGATATGGCTTTTCACAAGATTTTACGAGACTAATACAGCCACCCTGCAAAACCAACCTTTTAGGATGTGAATGTTCTGAAGCAGAAAATTACATAAATTATCTTTACCTAAATATGAAACTTACAAATAAATAGCATTGTATTTTTGAGTGCCAAAACGTATTCATGAGAACTTCTCTCCTTTTATTTTCCCTTTATTTTTTTTTTAACAAAGACCCATAATCTTTGTCATGTTCTTAATATAGCCTTTGTACCATTCTGCTAACAAATGAAAACCTGAAATGAGAAATGCTATATCAAAATCTGTCTGTAAATGAAATGATAGCAGCATATTTCTGTCACTGATTCTGAGGTAAATTCAAAGATGTTATAAATGAACAAGGAAATTTTTATCAGTATCTTTAAACAAAATAATGGCTTCAAATAGAGATGCCTGAAACTATTACAGAAGCTAATGTGAACAGAATACCTAATTCTTTCAGGGCACTTTAGCACAAACTGATTATCCATTAGCATAAAAAGGCTAACACAATTCTAAACTCCATTCTAGATACTCCCCTAATATTTGTTCTAGCCAGAATAATGTTACAGCTTATTCCATGCTGACCTTGGAAATCAAGTTACTTTAAGTTTCAGCACTCTTTTGAAAGAAAGACTGTAAGCTCCTACAAAATGTTCTATGGCTATTCTAGAAAACATGTTCTAAAATGTGGCAGGTCTCTTATTTGCAAAATTCTTTAACTGTTTCCACTGAGATTCTAATTAAATAGAAATACATTTACCTCCTAGTTTGAAATAAAGCAGTATTGATATTTTTTTGGTGGTGATTTTTCAAAAGTTATGTAATTTTGCATGAAAGTTTCACACTGCAATTGAAGTTCACCAATGAATTGCATTGCCATCTTAATACCTTGCTGAGTTCTGTGTTGTACCAAACAGGCTTGGAGATAGCTCTCTCATGTTAAAGGCAGGACTCCATTGGTCCTATTTTGTATCTAAAATGCAGAGCTAGTTCAGAAGTTACACTCATGGTGCTGATGAGTGCTGGGAAATGAAATGGGTATTCTAGGTTCTGAGAATATTAAATCATCATAGAGACATGTACAGCTGGTTATGGAAACAAAATTTTGACGCCAGGAACATCAAAAGCCAACTTTTCTCTAAAAACATTTTTAGTACATTTTTTTGCACAATTGAGAACTGAAATGGACAAGAACTGACTGGAAGCCAACAAAAATAGCTGTGAGGAGAAAAGAAAGGATGAAAAAGAGTATAATAATTTCATGCTGGGAAGTTTAGGAAGCATGTTCGTTATTAAAAAGAAATTCAGTTTTAAGTGCTTAAGCTTCTTCAGGTGAAATTCATCCCTTAACACTTATTAATCAACTAAGGTTAAAAAATATGGGTGAAACTATATGTTGCAGGTTTGCTCAACCAAAAGTTGGTTGCCCCCATTGCACAAAGGTCTTGATCTTTCTCCTCTGGCTCCTAGGTCTTCATATTCCTTGTTTTTCACCTTTCCTATACCTTGCTGCTGACTGCAGTCTTGCCTTTCTCCCACACGGCTGTTACTCTGACCACCATATAAACAGAAACCTGTTAGGTTTTTTGGTTTTGGTCAGGTTAGTTGCATGAAGCCTCGTGGCTAAGCACAAGTCGGGAGGAAAGCTAGGTGAGGGTGGCAGGGGAAAGACTAAACCTGGGGCTGAAGGAAACTTTTCAGATTACACTAAGCCATTAGACAGAGTCCTACCAAAATATGTAACTCCATACTAGCTTGCAGGAAGAGTTTTTTATTCCCCTTTCTTCAACACACATTTTACCTCCACCTTGACAACATATCGCTTAAACACAACAACCTAACACATGAAATGCAATGCCCAATATACCTGGCTGACTAGTTCTGGTATTCCTAGAGCCCTGTCAATTTCTTCTAAACCATCAAAATTCCTTAGTGCCATGTAAAGCTGATCCAGGAGAGCACCCTCATCACTTGGTGACTCTGATGAAGGATGATTACACAAGAGATCATCTGGTGAGCTGCCAAATGGTTGCCTGTGAAAACATGAACACAGCATTGGTAAACATCTGCTGAAACCCATGAAACAGTATCAGAGGATTAGTATTCAAACTGAACTAACAAGTGGAGACAGAAATTGTTTTAATCTTTGCCAATTTTGTTTAACAAATTGTTCTGGATGAAAGTTGTGCTACCCAAAGAAATAACTAAATTCCATGGTTAATGCCTGTCAAGACCCTACAAGCACGGTGTATTCAACAAGTAAGCAAACACACCAAGGGTACACTCAAATGGCTTTTTCATATTACAGGTTCAGCAGAGGAACAAAGTCAGTATACAGTCACTGAATGTGGAAGATTAAAGAATTTTTAACTAATTGTAACTTTAAATTTCAGATGTTAGGCTGAATATCACAAGTAGAAGAATTTATATCCCCTGGCACCTTTCTTAGCCTGTTTTCTATCAGACTAAGCAGGGCAAAGAGATCACAGAAAGGTCCCAGGGGTTGAGCTTACACAAACCAAACATCTGGAAGAGCTAGCCAGAAGCATGAAGGAGCAGGGAGAAAAGGACAAAACACTGCATCAGCTCAACCCATTGTATAGAATTGCACACTCGGGTACCAGTATATGCACTTGGATATGTGCCTCAGAAAGGTGTCAGTAAGAATTTGGATACTGTCAAGCAAAGTGTGCTGGTTCTATAAATCCTACTTACCTCACCTCTGAATTTGTATGCAAAGCACACTCTCAGTTACAAAGGCAGAACAGAGGTTTATCCTGAACCTAAAGGACAAAACTTAAAGAGAAACAAACTAAATCTGAAGCAACACCTTATCTGCAGCCAAATGACATGGTTTTGCTTTGCAGTTCACATGTGCCCTACTTTGTGCACAAGACTACAAGAGAAAATATAAAGAGCAAAGCATTTTGCAAGCAAGAGCAGCTACTATATGCATCTCATGGAAGAATCTCATCCTAGATAATTACTGAGACAACAAAAGCTGTTACACATGGAGGGAGGAAACAGCACTATATGTGAACCCTTTTTACATGTCTGTTTGGAAAAACAAAGAAACATGTTTGTGTATTTATTTTCCATAATGAGATATATGGTTGCCATGGAAGTCTAATCTGTATGCCAAAGCAAAGCAGAAGGAAAAAGCTGCATCGTCAGGCTATACACTTAAAAAAGCAAAGGATGGAAGGGAAGAAAACAAAAACATATTCTTTTTAATTAGATCCTGGGCTGTAAAAAATAAAAATAAAGATATATATGATGCACATTTAAAACGTCACAAAGTATTAAGCAATCTCATGTATCTACCAGATTCCACAAATCTTCACAGATGGATTTATAAATCAGTAAATCACAGGATCATAGAAAAGTAAATCAGTAAAAAGGAAGAACAACAACAAAAAAATCCTTTGAATAAAATTGTTTTCAGACTTTAAAGATGTCTTATAAGATGGGATTTATGATCTGGAAAAATCATTGATGAGGCTAAGCAAAAAGCCTCCCTCAAACTGTATATGGACATGAGTACAAGTAATAAGAAAAAGTTTAAAACATTTACCAAATTTCTGCATGTTACATGATGACAATTACTTTGTTTTTTTTCCCTCTATTTCTTTTATATACCACAATGATAATGTTTAATATTTCTCTATTTTTACTCACAATTTAATTTTATCGAACTTAATACTCATAACAATAAGCAGATTATACAAATACAAATCCCAGAGATTACTAAAACTTGAAATGGCAGCACTGAGCAATTTGTCATCTCTGGGTGTAAATGATCAAAATATGGTTACTTTCAGATGCAACACAATGGGAATTCTTTTCACCATCTTCAGCTACAAGGAAATACTAAGAAATGCAAAGTGAGAAATGCAGAGAAATGCATTTGGAAGAATTCTCTGCCTATTATTTGCTGATCAGATGTGGCCCTGTATTTATTTTATGGTGTCACTTTTAAAGCGGATGATAAGTTATGCAAAAAGTGCTTTTGTCATATGGAAACCCTAACAAGGGGAGAATTAGCACAACGAAACATCTTGAAAAGCATGAAAAGTAGCAGAGAAAATGACACACAAACTTACAGATAGTAGTTTTGGACATCCTTTCATAATGAACAATAAGCAAATTTAGTGGCACGGTTAACCTTTCTTCAAACACTTTTTTCCCAACTGCTTCCTTCAAATTTTCTTTTCAATGCTCGCCCCATTTACTACTGAAAAATATCCAAACTTCACTGTGATAGATACAGAACTTCCAACTCTTCCATCACATTACATGGCAAAGAGAGCATTTATAAGTATTACTGGAACATGTATACTTTTCCTGAGCATAAAATACTGCAGGCATTAAAATGGTATGTAGAACTTTGTTTCTCCAAGGTGTATAAATGGGGAAATCTTTCCATGCTTTGATGTGACACTAAGACTCACCTGTTCTGATTACCAAAAGTTGCCTGATCTATAGGCAAGATGCTGTCTGGCCATGGTGCAGTCTGATTTGGAGGTGCCTGTTGTTGGCTATACTGAGGTCCTATATTCATCTCTAGTTCGGATGGCCCTAATAAAGGAAAAATAACCATATAACTTTTGTGACAAGAATCTACTTTCATGTTAAGGACTTCCATTAAATTATCTATGTTACAGCAAAAGCAAACAAACCACCAAGACATCAGTAACATCACTATTAAAAGTATTATGAATTTTTGTGAAAAACTGCTCTTAAATTTGAGAAAATAGCATGAGAGCTCTGAAAGTGGTTGAAAACCATAAAATAGCACATACAACACCATAGATGCAAAAAATTAGTAAGATAAGCATGAAAAAAAGACAGCATATAAAGTCAGTATCATAATGTACTTGCTTTATGATATCCTCTCTCTTTGGCCATGCCACTGTGGAGCTACAGAGTAGCAGAAATTGTTCATATTAATACATGTATTAAAATATATATGTGTTACATACCTTCCTCCCCACTTCCACAGGAAACTTTCACTGTGGAATACAGTTCTCATCAAATCTGTAACTGAATGATTTTAGTTTGTTTTTTCCTTTTTCTATTTTTTGCTTCTGACAATCCAGCACATGTCAAAAAACCCAACTCCACATGCACCCTGACTTACCCATATTCATGACCTGAGATGGAAGCATCTGCCTTGGGCCAGGCTGGTTGCTGGGTCTCAAAGGGATGCTGGCCGTGGGGTTGCGGATCATGCCTGCTTGCACTGGCCTGTTCATAGCACTAGCTGTGGGTGCACAGGTCACCCTCACAGCAGGAGCCTGGCTTCCCCAATCTCCAGATGTCATGGCAGGCCGAGGGGCATTGCCGCTGAGCATTCCTGCACAAAAGTCAAACAAACTTGGGTGCCAGCACATGGCTCAGAACATTGTAGCATAGTACTCTAGTGTTACCACTGTCTGATGAGCTGCATTTTTAGCTACAAAAATGTAGCAGTTTCACTCAAAGCACTTTGTACCACCACTGCCCATCCAGATGTGCAACACTATAGAATGATGCCTTATGTTGCTTAGTCAAGGGGCTGGAGATTATTATACACTTTACAAGAGGAAGATCCTTTTATCATTTCCGAAACGCTGTTCACAGTAAGTGTTCCCACATGCAGTCTGCAACAGGTGCTGAGGGTGTGTGGATAGGCCTAACTTCCTTCCTCAGGAAATGAATCACGTTTGCTGATGTGTCTGTCAATGCTTTACTTTCCAAGTGCTAAGTGAGAGTGAAGAATTGAGTAACAACATGTTATCTCTACACACACTTACAAATTAGGAGGATTGAATTTAAATTCACATTCTGCAAACATCTTTTGGAGAGTCCTTTCATTTAGGACCTAGAGTTCTTAGCTTCAAGGCTCACCCAGACAATCTCGAACCAATATACAGCACAGGGAAATTACTCACAGGAACTTTCCGATAGATGCTTAAGTTCATTACCGTTATTTTAGGGGAAGTCCTCCTACATCTACTGTAAACAGCTGATACAGTTTATTTACACTTGGAATATATAGAGTACTATACTCTGACAGTAGCCAGAAAACCCCAACCAAACTCTAACACAACCCCCCAAAATCTATGAATGCACATCAAAAAGACTTACATTCATAGTATTTAAACATTTCAATTTTATACAGTCAAGACAGCAGATAAAACACTGATTTCAGATTGGACTACTGATCTCCTCAGCTGCATTTTGCAACATCTTTAAATGAATACTAAAAGCTATACAACAATTATCACTCATCAGTTCAATTATTTGGTGATAAATAATCAAGGAGAAAAAACTCTCTGAAGAGTGTCATTGTTTCAGCTGCTGTACAAAATTGCTTCAGTGTTACATCCTCGGGTTTGTTCTATTTGTGTACCTACTCTATCAGATGAAATATGTGGTGTGCTACAGCAAATGGCAGTAACACAGATAATACTCTAACTTGTATACGTAAGATGAATAACATCCTCTAATATGTATACAAAACATGAAAGTAATAGGGCACTTGAAAGACTACAAGTTGACCTCTAAACTGCTTAAATAGATATTTCAGTGTCTGGCAGCACAAAAAGTTCACAGTGAACAGCCATCTAAAAGGACTTAAAACTCCCATTTATTCACTCAGTTCTTTGCAGTTGTTGCACACTTGAACAGACTCAGACTATGCACTAGTTAAAATAAGCCAATCAGCCAGACTTCTTTTGTGAAATCCCCTGTGGTACCTTTGTACAATTTTAGGGTAACATGAAGAAATCAATGCACCACAGATCAGGCATACTATGGCAAGCAGTAATACCACTGTAACATCTGATGGTTCCCAAAAAGTTTATGTTTCAAAAAAAAAGATGAAAATAGTAGCATTTCTTTCATTTAAAATGAGAACTAAGGCTAATAAATAAAGGATAACACAGGACAAAACCAAGGCCTGTGGAGATACACATCATAAGGTCAACTGTATTGCACATAATTTTGTTTTCAAAGAACTACCTCTAGAGAAAAGTGGTTCTTTTATTTGCTTTTCTGAGAGAGAAAGATTGGATTTTTAGTTACGTAAGCCTCAGATGAATCTGGAACATTGATGGGAACCAACTATAATTGCCAATACACTGTTTCATCTAGAAGATTTCAGGTAGGTGGAAAGCAGTGCATAAAGAGCAGGACCAAAAATATGCAGAAACAGAAATTCAAAATAATATGCCAGTACATAACAGCCCATGATTTTTTCCCCAGACTTTTTGGAAAGTACTTAAAATAACCTGCACTTGTAATAACCCCAATTTATAACATTATATATATAACCCCAATATATAATATTAAGTTAAGCATACTATATTCTGTTACTCAAGTATATTTGAAAAAAAAATGGAAAGTCATATTACCTGTGCTGCTGTTGCCTAAAGTTCCTTGATTTCCTATCATCCCTTCATTCCTGCCCATCAGTCCTGGCTGAGGTATCACTGAATAGGGGCTGCTCGTTCTTATGGGTGGGAAAGTTCCTGCACCTGTTGGGTTCTGCAGTGTGATGTCAAGTGGTAAGTTCTGGTTTGGTAATAACCTGCCCAGTTGTCCTGCCCGTGGGTTATTAAAAGCTAGACAGGAGGAGCAAAGAAAAAAGCAAAGTTACAAGAATGGAAACTTGTTAAAGAAAAAAAAAAAAACAACAACCCAAACATACTTGAAGCTTTTAGGTTGAGCTATTTAATGCTGAATGATTTTCCCACTCTATATCTGTCTGAGAAACATCCCTTGACATTTATATGTAAATTTTAAAATGGAACATTCTGACACTGAAACAGGTATAACATAGATTTTTAAAACTTTAAATGATGCAATTTAACTGACAGAAAAGCCAGTACAGCAAAATATACCATTATGTGATATGCATACTAGTGCCAGTTAATCTTATACCTAGTAGGTCTGTAATTGCATGCAGATGTCATCCTGCAGCAGACTGTTAGGAAATATCTCTATTTTGAAGTTTTCCAGCATAAGCTGTGCCCCTGAAGAAGTTATCAAATTGAAGGACAGACTGAGTCTATATTGGATCCTGTAACCCTATTTCTACATCGCCCTCTTTCTTTTTTTTTTTATATTTTTTTAAAATAAAAATAAATACTTCAGTGATTCAGCAATCACAAGTAAGTGGTACGGAATTAGAGCTTTGCCACCATAATATTCTGGTAAACAGAACCATGATGGCTACTGTCACCTTTATAGAACTATTTTCTTCTCTTGACGTGTTCAGTGCTCTTATAATCAGGCTCTACAAAAAAAATTGCACAGTGTCTCAGAACAGTGAGCTTCAGACCATGAGTGGCAAGCATCTCGCTCTTCAGTCTTTGGGCAATGTTTCAATGTATGAAAGCATCCCCTATGTGCACAGTTAGTTCTCAAACATGAATCAAACCCTGACCTTGTACCTATGATTCCATTTCCAAATCATACCAACAAGATACATACAAGTAAATTAAGAATTTTTGCGAAATGATTATTTGCAGTACTTCCTGATAGCTTTGCCTAGGAAAGTGTCTGATATAATAGCATCCTTTTCATATTCACCACAAAGAAGTTACAAGAAATTCTGTCCAATACTTTCAAAATTGATAACCTAGATGACGTTTACTAAGCTTGTTAAAAAGTACAGAAACATAAAACCAGACTACAAGAACTCACTGTATTTATATATTTATTTTTAATGTAAGTTCTCTGCCTGGAGAATTTGCTTATGTGCATATATAGGAAATACATCACATCACATACACCTAACCATGAAATTAAGATTTTGTCTTGGATGTCTGTTGAAACAAGTAAAAAAAAAAAAAAAAAAAAAAAAAAAAAAACCAAAAAACAAGAAAACAAAAAAAATACCTTCGGAAAACGAAGGACAAAATAAAT
>NDXB01003203.1:70289-85926 GCA_002631895.1 Agapornis roseicollis
AAAAAAAAAAAAAAAGAGAGAGAAATCTAGCTATATTCAGTTCAGTAGAAGACTATCATGAAGTAAAGGAAACAGTTAAGTTCATCCTACACTAAACACTGACCTGCATGTTTTCCTTAAAAATGTTGATTTTCACCTCCTCTTCTTTTTTTGTCAGATTGTTTTTCTATAAGCCCTCAGAATCTTTTTCTGACTGAAATCTGGAAATCCCACAAATATATTCTCCAATCCTAAATCTTCAATGGGATAAAACTCTTTTGGGTAATAATCACCAACAGGAAGTCCAGTCTTAGTTACCACCAGGTTACACAGGAAACATTTCATTACAGTATTTATAATAAAGAACCCACTCAAAATCAATGTCTGCATTAAGAAATGTGCAATGATGGAAGAGAGGCAGAGAATGAGCAGGCAGCCATAAAGGATGGGAAACTGAGGACACCACAAACATGCACGCAACTGAAATACAATTCTTCCTGTGTTTTTCTGTCCTTGTTACTTATTGAGAGCAAGCTCACATCACAGATCACAGTATAATGCAAAGATACCTGAGATGGCTTTAACCTACCTACTGAGGCTCTCTCAGCCTTGCTAGGAAGCACTGCACGTTAGTCTGTACTAAACTCCTGCTGCCACAGCTAACCTGCTCCTGGGGATGCCCAGCTATTTTATTCAAAGGTAGCCAAGATGCCTCAAGGTTACATCTCTACATACCTTTTTTGGATGACTGACTGCAGACAAACACAGTATTACTCTTTACTCCTTCCACATCACCTATTCTTACAGATCAGAACGCACAGTGCAGAAGAGGAAGGCGTTTACTCTGTTAAAAGGCAGCATGTGGGATATCTGGAGGCTGGTGTTATTGGCAAAATGGTAGAAAATCACAGAATCAGAGGGCTGGAAGAAATTTAAAGCCTCAAGGCAAAAGTCAGTGTATGCCATTGCCTACAGAAGTTCATATAGCTGCTTGTTAGAGACATCCCAGCTGCAGAAAATCCACAGCTTCCCCAGGGGATTGCTTTCAGCCCTCTGTCATCCCCATTATTCAAGTGTTTATTTTTAATTTATTTCAATGCAAAAACTCCCTCACCAAAATTTAGGCCCTTCCTCCCAGTTGCATTTTGAATTTGGAGAACAAATTGTGTTCCCCTTTCTTTTTCTAACCTTTTCTGTATTTAAAACACATGCCTTTTTGGGTTTTAAGCTGAAGTTAATAAGCAATCTAAACTTCTTGAAATCTCTTCAGCATATAACCTGTTTTCTAAACCTCTCATTACTCTTGTTGCTCCTGTGGACTGTCTTCAGTTGACCCACACTTTTGCTGAAGTGCTGTGTCCATAACAGGACTTAAGATAAAGCCTTACAACTGCTGAGTAAAGTGGAATATTTACACATAGTACGCTCAGATGACATAATCACAGTACACTGTGATTTTTTTTTTTCATTACATGACATTACTGACTGTCACTCATCTTGTGCTCACTATGATCCCTAGACACAGCTTTGAAAAAGTCCTATCCATCTGCAGACATTCAAGTATCACATGCAGCTTTACAGAGCATACGCTCTATTCTCCCATCAGGTCATTTAGGTTAACTAGAATACCAAGCAGCTGTGGATCCCAGAATCATAGAATAGTTTGGGTTGGAAGGGACCTTCAAAGACCACAGGCACATCTTCAACTAGATCAGGTTGCCCAGAACTACATCCAGCCTGTGCTAGGTCCTGGAGCACTTCCATTCTGACAGTGAATCCTTCAATAACTATCCTTCAGTAACTATAAGGATTTCCAAAGTTTCCTAATCACTCACATTTTCATCTTAACCAACATTTCTAACCTGCTTACAAGAATGCCATGTGTATGTAAGAAGGCCATAGAGTAAGAGGGCCAAAGAGACTTACTCAAAACAAGAGACACGGCATGTGCTGCTTCTCTACAAAAATTCTGCTATCCTCTTGCAAAAGGAAAATGGGTTGGTCCAACATTACCTGCTCTTGACAAATCCCCCTGCTGACTTGCTGCCTTCAGACACTTACATGCAGTTGGATGGACACAGCACACTAACAGAAAAGGCAGAGCCATCAAATGTGATTATAAGAAGCCTAAATCATTGTGTTGACAGGTAATAAGCAGATTGAAGAAGACACTCTGAGAGACAGTAATGAGCAATTTTTATAGGAGCCACATTTTCAGCACTGGGAGATCTGGTACAAGAACACTGCAGAAGCCAGGAGCACAGACTGACATAGAGTATCAAAAATTATAGACTGACGATTCTGTACTGTTTGGGGGAATTAAGATGTGATTAAACATATTTGAGACAACAGCAGACAGAAGCATTATATGTTGCAGGGCTATTTTTGTTTGGTTTTCTGCAGGACTTTGTGTCATTTATTTCCCCCCCCTTTTTTTTTTAACATTCTGGCTACTGCAACTCTTTGTTTAAACAGTAAATGGGGGAAAAAAAACCAAACCAACAAACCAACAAAAAACAAACCAAAACACAAACCCAAAATAAAGCCAGAGAAGAACGTATTGATCCAAATGTGTCAGAAGACTGCACTCCTTACAATGCTTTTAATTCCCCTCAGGAAGTGGCAAAGAAAGGCCAAAAACAACAGATGTACTATAACACAGTATATAACCTTCCCTCTTTTTGCTTAACATAATCAAGTATTTCTTTTTTATTTTTTGATGACGGTTCTCAACTGCTGCAAAAGCTCAAAGACGGATTTAAAATTAACACCAAGCTATGATGTTAGCCTAAGTCTTTCCAGACTCACCTTAAAATGGCACCATATGCAGAAACTAGCATTAAAATATTTACTTGGTTACTTTAATGGCGTATTTCTTTTCTTTATAGTCTGTATTTATTTTGTTAATGGTCTAAATTGAACTTTTTGTAAACAGAAGACACACCTTCACCTCCCTGTAAAACAATTATTTGCCATGGATTATAAAAATAAAATATGCCTGATAAAGTGCCAGTCATCACAAGAAAGCTCTCATGCACATATTTTCACTATCTCTGAGCAATGCAATTACAACAATCTCCATAGAACTTGGACACCAAGTGCCCGAAAACATAAGACAAATTATGCTTAGTAATATTTTTGCATTTGAAAAGTACCTACTTTCAAAGTACTTATTTGTCATGTAGAGAAAGTCAGATTAAAGTTTTAATTGCTTACAGAGTTTTTTTCAGCACTACTGAAAAGCAGTTACTCCTCAACATGAAGTTTGGTTTACAAAAGTTGCTAAGTTAAAGTCTAGCTTCTACAGATTGTAAAGGACTGGATAAGATCCTAAACTCCCTGGAGATCTCTTCCAACACAGTCAATGTCCATGGCTTGCACCAAGACCCTGTATTCCAAACTTCATACATGCATACATTTCCTTTAAAACCATGTGTGACAGAAGCACCTGGGACTTCTTCCTTACAACAGGATGTCTTTTGGTGAGGGCACAACTTGAAACTACACCTAGCCTTATGTAAACCCCAAGTTTATTAGTTACCTCTCTAGCATGGTCAAAACATTTGACCATAAAACATAATCAAATCCCTGCTCCAAACTGGCAATAAATTAAAGGATTATAAGAAGAAGAAAAACGTAAATCAGAGGGGGCACTCAAAAAGTCTTCTTGTCTCTGGTAATTGCAATGAACAAGAAATTGGCTAGAAATCCTGTAATATTATCAGGCTAATCTACTATTAACTCTTGAAAACAGAATTCTAATTGAAAGAGATTCAGAAAATTGAATCCCTATTTTAAGGTTTTGATAGAATTTCAAGAAGAAACCAATGGCCTTCATGAATTTAATGGAGTTTGAACATCAGGAAATAGGTTTCTGAAAGATGAGTGGTACATGTAAAGAGTATGTTAGTATGGGGAAGATACTGGTTTCCGCATAAAGCAAGAGGACACTAGAGTTGATAAAGTGTGTGAGGAATACTCAAACAATTTCTAAGCTTTAGGACCAAAAGATACATGCCTAAAAGGACTTCTGGAGAAGCACTGGTGGAGATTGTGGCATTGCAAAGCCACTGTCAAACAGGCTGTCTCTATTGTCTACTGGTTGAAAAAGAGGAGAGCACACTTAGAAGGATTTTATTCCACACTATGCCAAGTGTTTTCATAGAAAATAATCTACTTCATATTTCTACATCTTGGTTTCTTCATCTGTAGTATAAATATAATATTCCATACCCAATTTTACAGAAGAAGAGCTTTGCAGTGCAAAACAATGACTAAACAAAATGTTTCTTTATCAAAGTAATACCTGACATTGTTCAGCGCATGATATTTCTCTGACATTCCCCTACACTTTCACTCTCCTTCCCCTGAGCTGTTAGCTGCTCCTTGTCATATTTGGCCATCTGATGACCACTACATGGGCAGTTCCCAACCAGTATCACCATGAGGTGGCTGCATCCAGAAGCACAACGGAGGTTTTTGAGGGGCAGCAGAAGCAGCAGTGCACAGGGAAGGAAGATGCAGGATGAATTCCCACCATATAGCCCTGCAGTAGCTGGTGGACTGGCAGGAAGAGTGGGAGAAGGCAAGGCTTACTGCTGAGGGAACACCCTACAAAACAGATCTGTAGCAAATCAGGACTCATGTTCCCACTGTCTTCCCTTTTAATAGTGGAGAATAGTATGAGCACTTGTGGTGCTTGATAGCAACAGTCTTACTACTGTTGGTGCTATAGGAAGAGCTCTGCTGAGCCTCCCAAGCAGGTCTCTCTCATCCTCTCCCCCACAGCTGCCTTAACGGGAATAGCAATCAGCCCAACAAAGCTTGATAACCATCGTCCCACCAAGGAAGGGAAAAAGGTACAGTAGCGTTGGAAATATTCTCTGCCATTTGAGAAAGGCTTCCTGTCAGTTGCTGCTCTCTGCAGAGGTATATGTTTAAACACACTACCTAGAAGAAGGCTATTTTTAGTACAGTGGTGCACTTCAAAGCATTTCCTGCTCAGAAAGTCAGACCAAAAGTAAAAGGACAAAATGTAATGGCTCTGCTGCCTCCCAACACCCTGATCCCTGTTGCAGAGGCCATCCTACTGCTACTCCACTGCAGTTTCCAGAGAAACTGCACACTACAGTGACTAATTACTTAAAAATACAACATTCCTCAGGGAAAAGAAGTTTTAAATAAACCTGCAAAATAGGTAACAAGCACATGGCTAATTTTTACATACGGAAGAAGGAGGGTGGAATGACACAGGAGGATGGAAGAATTTAGCACAAGAATCTGTGTTCTAGTCTCGCACTAAATAGTTCCAGCTTTGATCTAAATTTAGGCAATGAGCACTTCCTGTGGGAGACCATCTTCCAAAGCTGAAGAGTTTTTGATGCTAAATATTTTCACTGATTTTATAATTGAGGTAAAGTGGTTATTTGTTTAAAGGCCTGGCCTTCAGCTAGATAAATGCTTACATTATTTTATATTCCCCACCACTTCCTCTCTTACTCCACACTGACTTCTGTTTCCTCAGCTCCAGGTTTCACTGCATTTTAAGTAGGTTTTAAAACTGTTTACAACCAACAGGAGCAACAAAAGCGCTTCTGTCATTATCCAGCAGTCTTCTATCACAGCTGTGGGGCTGTCTTCTCCTTAACTCAGTGCTGAGGAAGCCTAAGCACTTCAGCCTTTACCACCTCATCATAACTCCTATACTGCCTCAACTCCTGGACCTTTCTGCATCTCTTGTTCCTTCTTTCCTGGGAGATAATCTTCACCTTCAAATTGTAAGAAAAGGCAGTACATCCACAGTCTGTACTTCAACCCACTCAAATCGCTCCCCTGACCTCAGAAACATGAAGCCTAAAAATAAAAAGTGAACAGACTATTCACTTGACAAAGTTCATAATACTGGGGGCTTGATTTTTTAATGCTTGTGGTTGGCAATGCTTGGAGATACTGAAGTCTCTTTTTTTAAAGTTAGTCTTATAGTTACATGTTTACACTTAGGGCGAGACACAACTTGCCTATCTTTAGTCATGAAATAGTGCGGCAGCTAGTTTAAACTAGGACCTAGGCTACAGCTAGTCAATGGGAGTATCTTACTTTCCCTATTTTAGACATACATGAGGATAAGAAAAAACCAACAACCCCAAAGTATTTTTCTGTTTTTCCATCAACAATAAAAGGAGTTCTTAGGACTACCTTGGACTAGAGAACTAACTTCTAGAAGGGACACATTCTGCTTTTGTAAATGAGTCCACCAGTTAAGTGACTGTCTACTCCACAGAGATCATGACAGAGGAAATTTCAGTTCTTTTAGAAATGTAATTCTTGGGAAATAAACCATCTGAAGGCCATAATTTTGGTCTACTTAGATGGACGTAATTGTTTCGGCAGTTACCAAAACTGAAGACTGAAGGACCTCTGCCTTCAACCCAGTATTGACTTCCATGCATGTAAGATCTGAACTAGGAATTGAAATCTATTAGATATTTTTAAAATAGCTTACTCTTGCCAGTTTAGCTGTGGATTTCTCGATAGCTATGTTTTCCTAGCCTAACAAACCGTGAGTCCTCCCTCTAAAGGCACTATTAAATAGCAGCTGCATTCAGAACCAAACTAATAACCACAGTTGAAGATAAATCCCTGTAGAAATTAGTGTAATTTGGCTCAGTTTCCCCCTAAAGCATGGGAAGGATTGAAAACCACAATTGCTCCTACATAATGGCAATAGCTGTCAAATTCTGTTGAAACAGAAGTAATGAAGTAACCTTAGGAGACGCCTGGATAACTGAGATTTTAACAATGCTGCATCCACAGTGTAGTGGCATGTTTGGCCTCTATGTTTTGTGGTTACAACCACTGTTGAAAGAGTTGTCTACTGGCTAGAGACTGCTGAAAGGGCAAAGAAAAAAAATCCAGTGCTGTGACTAGGGATATGAAAATGTCATCCATCCCTTCTCAGTCTCAAAATACAAAATAGAAAATATAAAAAATGATGTATTTACACATACACAGTAATAGACATTCAACAGATTCACAGAAATAAACAAGTTGAAACCCAGTCCACACATTAAAAATACACAATATTTTAAAAGTGAAGGATATGCCTGTGAATGAGGGAGTCATGAACATTTGCAGTGTAAGATCTGATTATGATTTACAAACTAAGGCTTCATGCACAAGGCACTGTCTAGGGATTAATGACCAGCTGGGAGAGTTGATAGTGTAGGACAAAGCTAAGGATCATTAACTCCAGCTAGTTATAAACTCCCTTAGAACAGAAAATGCCTTAAACTAAAATTGATATTGTAATTACCCGTTTTATAAATAAAATAAACAGTAATATTGAAGTAGCAAATTGCTTTTGCTGCATTCCTTTTTCTTGCAAAGACCTGAAAACTGGAGCAGTCTGGGTAATGTGAACCTGCTTTTAGAAAGTAAATTCTGCATGAAATCCAGAGAAAGAACACTTTTTGGCATAGGTCCTGATAACATAAAGCTTATTTGTGAGCCGGGCAGCAGAGCAACAAGAAGTCACACAGAACACAAAGAAATTCTGAATGTAAAATTCAATGTAGATAACCTTGCACAGGAAGAAATGATCTCTGCACTTAACAATTAATCATCCATGGGAACTTGGGGTTGAATATAAAATGCTTTTAAGTAAAAAGAAAAAAATAACAACCCCCTCTAATTGGCACAAAACCTGTGGGTGTTTATTTGCCTTAATTTTAATTTGCAGATCAAGCACAGCACAACGATCAGTAACACAAAGTTGGTATCTATTCTTTGAAACAACTCCAGTCCTTGAGCATATATCTGCCTTCCACTGGAGAAGTGTAGCTGCTATGCTAGGCTAGGTCAGGAGCCCATCTAGGCCACAGCAATTCAACAACCTATAGGAAAAGCTGTCAGTAAGACAGCATTAATCAAAGTATTTTCTCC
This sequence comes from Agapornis roseicollis, assembly GCA_002631895.1. Lineage (NCBI taxonomy): Eukaryota > Metazoa > Chordata > Aves > Psittaciformes > Psittacidae > Agapornis > Agapornis roseicollis. Next base: position 78,210 of record NDXB01003203.1, read on the forward strand.
TTCTCTGACAACATCTGGGAAATGTTGCCCAGTGTTCAGTCCCTGCGTAATCCATCTCCTCCCAGGAAGATTCTGTTCTTTTAGACAGAGTGATTATTACAACTTAGTAGCACCAACTGGGAAACTGAGTGAAGACTGGATTTCAAAAGACAGCTAACAGCCTACTGGAGTGTCACGAAATTACTCTCACAGGATGTCAGATGGCAGGAATACTGGTTTGGAACATCTCACTCACACGTAACGCAAAGATTTGCTTACCTGTTCGTTAGGCTCAAAGCTTATCTCTTCCTTTTCCGTTCTCATAGGTATTAACTTTGTGCTACCGGAAGGGTCTGTCTTACTGTCCAACCGCTCCAGTTTTGGGGGTATGTCTGGTAAACCAATATCTTTAGTATCATCTTTATCTAGCAAGTAGCGAAGTAGTGCATTATTATTCTTCTTAGGACTCGCTGGCTCCTGTTTAACAGTCAGGTCTGAACCAGGAGCTGTGCTACTGGACTCCTGGCTCAGTTCTTTACCTGTGGCCTCTGCTGTGAGCTTGGCCAAATCTACAGGAGAACTACTGTCCTGCAATAGTCTGTGCAAAATTTTATGCTTCTCCTTGAGCGAGGTTCCATGTGCCGAACTAGACCCAGGCAACCCTCCTGTGGAGTCCTTGCTAACGTCTCCCATGGTACTGGACAAAGGCGAAGGCTCCATCTGATCCGATTTGGTGGTCAACAATTGCAAGAGCTTTGTCTGGCTTTTTCCATCATGCAGTTTATTCTGTCCATCAGGTCTCTCGCCACTGACAACCGGTGGCATGTTGCTATCGCTATTATCTTTCTGTTCTCCTGAATGGCAGCTGCTCTCTGTTTGTCCAGTTGTACCTTCTGATTGCTCCCCATATAGTCCAAAGCAGTCTTTAGAGTCCAGGCTTCCCATCTTGCTTAGCTGGGGAGGATTTATATTCACAGGGGAATTTTGTAAATTTCCCATTTTTAGGTCAGGTGAAGCCAACGATGATCCCAGAGAAACACCGTGGCCCTCGCTGAGGGCCTGAAGTGCGTTCAGGGAACTGTTGGTGTAGTTATGGCTATTTCCTGTGCTGCTGCAGACTCCCACAGGTGAATGTAAGCTCCCTGCAGGGGAGAACTGACTAGGTGGGATGCGAGGACTTCCTGCCACTCCAGGGCTCACACGATGCCTTGGGGAAAGCATAGAGTTTGGCTGCCCTGGGTTCATTCCAGGGCTACTTTGTGAGGGGCTATTCATTTTTAGTGCATAGTTACTACCCTGAGGAGTGGATGCTTGTATGCTTGACACATGGTTCATTCCCCCTGAACCACCAAACCTGCCTGCTGGCATGCCCATTTGTTCCTTTGGGCCATTTATGGCAAAATTTATATTGCTACTGATGGTCATATCCTGACCTGGGTTCCCACTGCACATGGCCTGATGGGCAGGGCTGCTGGAGCTAATTGGGTTCAGTATCTTCCCCATTCCTTGTCCAGTCAAATCCTGATTCATTCCACAGACATTCTGCTCTCTATGTGGCAAGGGGAAGAAAAACAACCCATTAGCTAAAATGATATTGTCCAACTTGCAATTACCTTACAGAAAAAGAAGCAAAACCCCAAACCTTGCTTTAAAATAACACAACAAGCCTACAATTAAAAACAAATCAACAATTTGACTAAAGTGATATGCAACGCTCAACATGGCTGTGCATTAACAGAATGGTTTTTCAGTAGTTCATTAACAGATCAGTAGAAGAGCGGGAAAACGAAATTATACCTCATTTAAATGACAGTCATTAGAAATGCAGATAGGTTACAATATCAGACTCCCTCCCTTTAATGTTTATCTCTTTTCTACAATTCAGCAAGAGCTAACTTCTAGAACTGACAGAAATCTCATCTGAAACATACGACCTAAACAAATCCATGTTTTACAAGACAGCTGTGGACAGCTGTTTGCTGGAGTTTTGAATTTCTATGAGTTAGCCCCACCACAAGGCTGGAGTGGGCTATTTGCCCACCAAGTTCATAGTGAAAAGAAAGTTGAAAAAGTCACATTTCTACACTGCCAGAGTATTTCGATACTGCTCCAAAACAGCATGTGAGCCAAGAGAACTACTGGATATTGCTTCAGAATGGGAACAGTCTGTTAGCAATCCAGTCCAGCACAGGCATTTAGGAAAAGAGGAGAAGAAAGAGAAAAACTACATATTTTAGAGATGTAGACTCTAAGAGAGAGAAAACAGAGGAGACAAACACACAGAAAAAGCTCTTGTGAGGGCACTCAGTGGTCACTTCTCTTTTCCTTGGTAGATTTCAATTAGGTTATGGGAGGATGCAATATGCTTTTTACTTCTGTGCTAAAACTTAAATCAGGAAAATCAGACATATTCCCAAATGCTAAAAGCTACAAAAGAGACAGAGTCAAGTAAATTAAGAAGAAAAAACAATGAGATTTTGGGAAAAATCAAATCAACTCTGGACTTCCAAAACCAAATACTAAGAATAAACACTCTTCATATGTACTTTTGATGAGACAAAATCCATTCCAACTTGCACAGGATAAGTTCAGAAAAACCTTTGCATTTTGCTAAGGTATGAAAAGTGAAAGAACTGAAGCACACAGAGTAGTGGAGCTTGTTACTCTAAATTTGTTACCTTAGGTGTAAGGGCAAAGGTGAACAACAGTAACTATAAAGAGAGAGGTGGATTTTAAGAACGTTATTACAAATACAATAGTACCAGTGTTCTGCTGAAAAAACAACCCAAGTGTATTGGCAAATACCATTTTTACCTTAGTGGTGCTTTTTTAAAATTTAAAATCTAGCACTTCATGAAATATCAAGTATATTCAGCAATCCAATGAAAATAAATTTCAGACAGCTTTTACTCAGTCATTTTCTAAATCTACCATCTCTGTAAAACCATAAAATTCAGTTTTAACTTTATTTACAGCTGTTTTGCTCCTTACAAAAAAAGTGATTATTGTGTATACAGGGAAGCAGCATTTTCAATATAATCAGCAAATAAAACCTGAAACAAAATCTATTATGATTCTATTCTATTACAAATATACCAGGACATGCAATGACTTCCTTCAAATTTTATTGAAGTTCTGAAATCAGATTACTTTCCTTGTCTTCAAACATATTATTGTCTGTGCCTTTTTAAAGAAAGGCCAATAGTGGTGGCATTTCTCAGGACTGGACACATTAAAGGCACAATTCCAGAAAAGACAAGGAATGGAGACGGACAAGGAGTTAAAATATGCATCTGCCAAAACTGCAGTTCTACTAATCATAACATTCTTTAAAGACGACCCAGGCCCAACATATGACTGACTGCGAACTACAGGAATTTAATCCTTCAAAGTTTTTTAGATTTAATTACACTTGGAAAGTTTCTTCTGTCTACTATGTAAAATACAGGAAATTAAAATACTTGAATTAAGAACAGGAGAGTAAAGGAAATTTTGTGTGTTTAATGGAAGATCTTGATGTGAAAATCCAGCATGCCATTTTTAAGTCCTGAAATGACCTTATAGCCTTTTCCTGCTATAAGCATTGATTTCAAAAACTTACTTTGTTTTCATGCTATCAGTTCTAAGACAACTGAAAATCTACCAGCCTTAAACAATCCATTTGCTTTGGCAGCTCTGTACTTTCCCTGTCCCTTTGCAGTGTGGGGATGTAAAAAAGTCAGGATTACCTGTGAAGCATATGCAAGGAGATTACGAGCTGAGGTTCACTGGTCGTCTGAGAACGGATGAGCTTGCTTTTTGTTTGGGCAGAAACGATAGTGCCATCAGACAAGGAAAACCGGTAAACAGGACTAAACGCTAGTCCCTGCCTCAGCACTGCAAGAAAGCGAAAGTACAGAATTAAACTAATGAGAAACTACACAGGTAGCTTGGCTGCTCAACATCTGATGTTCTAAATCCATCAGACACTGTGTTAATTTAAAGAGCAAAACAAAACCAACCCAGAAGAATAAATAAATAGATGGAACGCATACAAAAGAAAAGATCCCACTTACCATAGGGTGATCCAAAAAAAAAAAAAAACAAACCTCATAAGGAGTGACAACAGCAACAGGGACTACAAAATACAGAGTAATTCCGGAATGGACCAAGAATCCTCAATGTTCCTTTCACTTTTCATCAAACATGTGTCTAACTCATTTTGTTCCTTGTACGTTTTTTTCCATCTGTATCATCTATATCACAGTGATTCATATAAATGCTTTTAGTTTCTACATTATCTGTTTCCACTAGCCTGTATCTTTCCTTCCTTACTGCCTGCTGAAATTCTCTTGTAACAGTAACTCTCATTAATTTAAAAAGTACATAAATCTCTTACATGGGAAAGATCAGAAATAACAAGAACTGGAATAAGAAATCATTACTTTCTAAAGAACAAATACAACAATATACAACTCAAGCAAATGATAAATACAATTATCTAAACCAAAAATGGGGCTGTGTTATCCTTCCCCAGTGTTGATATGTGTGCACTTCAGGTTTGAGGTTTACTTCACTGGACGTATTCTGCAGCCATTTCCAGTGTAATGATCTGAACTTGAACAAATTCAATTTTCTAACCTCTGAAGACCTCTATAACATTTCTTTAATTAAAAATTAAGATCATGCTACAGAAATACAAATCTCCAAACATTTATTCTACCATTCACTCTTTTTCACTAGCGAAACAAGTCGGAACATTTTCAATTCCTAGTCCAAAAGCTATCACATTAGGATTGCAGGTATGGCAGGAAGGAAATACTTCTCTTCAGAACTTTCATATAATGGGTTAGGGAAAAAATAGGAATAAAGCACTACAAATACTTTTTCATTTCCTGTTTTTCCATATATACACATTTTCTGTGGGTTTGGTTTTCTTTCCTTTCCCCCCCCAGTTAACAGTATCATGTGATCTGCATTTTATTGCTCGTTTTTTAATACTTCCTCTTGCAAAGAAATGACATGGTTTTCCAAGTGTGGTGTTATTAAACAGTCTCCTCTACAGAGCTACCAGATTTTCAGCCTTGCAGAACTGGTGAGGATTGCTTTCCTTCCATGTCCCCCCACTGTTATATATTGTTCTGCAAGGTTTTAAAGTATTATTTAGGTAGTGAGAAAACAGGAAGCACAATTTAAACAACCAGAAGAGGGGTTTCAGAGTAAAAATGCAAAGAAAAACAAAAAAGCTACAACTGTGAAACAATACAAAGCAAAATTTCACTGTTAGGTGTGTTATTGTTTCAGTTTAACCTTTGGGCACCAGAAGGTCCGAAGCATTTAACTTTAGCATATACCACATCAGGAAATTCCAGGACTCAATGCCAACAGGATACAAGTGAAATCTCTACTTAAATCATTTTCCAAACTAATTCTTTAAGCAAACAGGAATGTTTCCATATTCCTTTTCAGGAAATGCTATTTTTCTGACTGTGGCCAATAAAAACTGACCATATATTTTGCACTTTACGCTGAGAGTTAACTTGAAAGTTTTGTGAGTTTTGTTGTTTATCAAGCTAGTGCTGGGGTTCAGTTTGGTTATTTTTCCACACTGGAACTCTGAATTACATGTAGAAGATCATTACTTTCTTTGCTGCTACTGTCAAACATAATGAATTAAGAAATGCAAGGGGCTCCTCAGTCAAGTACAAAGATGCTAAGACCCAAGATATGCTTTGTTTTTCTTCTCCATGCTGCAGGGGTAGGGAAGGAAACGTTTCAGCCATTACTCCTCTCTAGTGCTGGATCCTTTGCCACAAAGCAATTACAGAGGTTTTTCCTCCTCCTCTTATCACTCACTGTCTCCACTTCCACAAGAAGAAAAGAGTCCCCTCGTTTACACTAATTCTTCAGTTTACATGATGATCCTAAGCCTCCCCTGCAAAATGATATAGTGTAAACTCCAAATCATGTATATTTTTATCACTTCACAGACAGCTTAGAGAGGACCCACTCAAACCTCAGCACTGGATATAGGAGCTGCTAATTTGGCAGTGAATCACTTGAAGAGGTCTGAAGTAACAAGTTGCTGGATGCCAGAAGAGGAACTCCTAAATTACCTTTGGCACAGACAAGCCTTACCTGAAAATGCTCTCTAAACCCCTACTGTAACTTTAATTTCATTCCACCTTTTTCAGTTCTGTCTGAAATCACAACATAAGGCTGTGAACTTTCAGCACTCCCACTGTACATAACCCAGAAGCTGTTATCACAGAATTTCTGTGCCCCCACATTCCCAAAATGAAACCTGAAGGTTTCATGAAAGCAGAACATATTAAAGAATGTTTAACTAATGCTGCATGACTAAAGCTTTTTCTATGTGTGTGTACTTGGTGGAATAATTTGAGATTCCAGTTACAATTTAGTTTCCAAACCAGCATACCCATTGACTAATGACCCTGGCAACTGTTTGCTACAGGCGAGCTGTAAACCCTGTTCTAAAAACACGAAGCCCAAGTATGATGCTCCTGCACTGGAAATGTTCAGTTATTCTCAATTGGTTTTGAAAGGGCTTTTCTGTGGACTATAAAGAGTTATTTAGTTTTAGTAATTTTGATCTGTGTTACTAGAATTAGCAGTATCAGGCTTTTATGAGAAGAAAAATTCCCACACAGTCACTACCACAGAAATCTCATGGGGAACCTTTCACAGTGCAGGTACTCTCCTACATTTTACCTACCATAAACTTGACTATAGATGTGCTTGTGCTGTATCCTATAACACTTATCAGCTAGATACAGCACAGCAATGTACGTTTCCAGACAGCATGAGTATGAGCATCACATAGTATGAGTGCTGCAACACACAGAAACACTGTGTGTTTCTCACAGGAAATGTGGCAGCAAAAGTCCATTTTTGTAGAGAAAAGAAATACAGGTCAATGAACTGCCATGTGTGAGCTGAGGTTGTGAAGAATAATGGTTAATGTTTTGATAAGGAACATGTAAGGGTCTTTCTTTCTAAAAATACTGCAACAATTTAAAGATTTAAAGTACCCTCCAATATGGCACAGCTATAAGAAGCAAGCTAAAACAAACAGGGAGAAAGGTACAAAACCGCTCTAGAGAGAGCCATCAGCCTGTCAGGCAAATCAGCTTAAAAAAAAAACTACCGTTGGTAGCCCTTGATTGTTCTGTGTGAGCATAACAAAGAGAACACAACCAAGAGATACAAATGACAAACAGTTTAAATATAGAAAGTGCTAAAAATATGAATCCTAACCTTCCTGGTGATGCCTCTTGGCAAAAGATATTTCTCCCTCATGCTGTGAATGGAACCTCTGAATGCATCTTCTCACCAAATCCTCCCAGCCAGGTTTCATAGCTGCTCGCATGGTACTTGTGTCCAGTGAAGTTATTTTGCCTGATATTAGATAAAATATTTGTTACAGCAATTTCCCCTTTGAGATTAAGAAAAACAAACCACAATGAAGATCTCCTATTTCACAATACCTTGTAGATCCTGGCGAGTAGTAAAGCTCTCTGATGAAGGAAGAAGTGGTCTTTCCTTCATTGGAGCTCTTCTTGCAACACAAATCAAACAAGACTGCAAATCTTAAAGAAAAATGTCACTTCAGTAATTTGCACACAAGAGGAAGATTCTGTTTCCACAAAGAATTAAGAAATATTTAAAAAAAAAAAAAAAAAAAAAAAAATAAAAAATTTTTTGAACAAAAAAAAAAGATTTTTGGAAAAAAAAAAGA
>NDXB01003203.1:90990-108477 GCA_002631895.1 Agapornis roseicollis
AAAAAAAAAAAAAAAAAAGAGGAATGAAAAAAAAAAAAGCTAGCCACATCAATCCCTGAGCTGGCCCATCATGAAACCACATTGCGTTTAGAGCTGGCAGACGGGTATGGGTTTGCCTGAACCACTCTGCTTGGCAGCAGTCAGCACTTACAATGGTTCAAAGGGATAGCAAAACCAAAGCCATAGCAGATGTTTATTGCTGTCCTAAGGAGAAAACTTTCAAAGGCAGGGATGGCAAGCAAGAGATTATGACAGTTATTGGCATCCCACAATAGCCTTCAGATTTCCCTATTTCCTACTATGGCAATATATTTGGCAAGGAGATGCTCCATACTGCTACCTTACAGATGCTTCTTGGTTTGACCACAGAAGTGGTCACCTAAGCCTAGAGTAACACAGGGCCTTATATGCTAATCTCCCATTTCTTTCGGTTCTGTTAATAAAATAATCTTGTAGGTAAGCAGCTACAGGCTTTTGAGGAAGTTAATGCACCAAGCCACTTAAATCTTTTAGAAGCTTCCAGTCCTGCAATAATTTCTTAATTCTGCCCCAGATGTATGCCACTACAATAAGCAACTTATCTTCAGATCTACTGGGACAATGGGGGAACAATTAATGGACAACATGCTGGAATAGAAAACAAGATAATAGATATTATTTTAGATGATATACTGAAATGGGAAATGTATTTGTGCTCTTCAAGATGTTGTTAGCTCTCTCTTGACTGTTTTTTAATCCTCTCTTCCTATCTAATTTATGCTTTAACCAAGCATAAAATTCCTCAGGTGTTAAAAATTCCTCAGGTGCAGCAGCTGCATGATGAATTTTATTCACTTTCTTCAGCTAGAAACAGTATTTTGAGGATTCTTCAGTTTTAGTCTTTAATAAAACCAGACAATTATATTTTTAAACCAAATCAACTAATACACTGTTCATCAGGTTTTTGAAGAGGTTGTATAAAGGGGTTCTGTAAAGATGAAATAACTTAATTGCATTTCCTTAAGGAGATAAAGACACAAAGAAAGTATCTGTAGTCTTTTCACAGCAAACATATAGCAACTTCGGTCCTTTTAAGTTTCTTGGTGCAAAAGGACTCTGGTTTATTAATTTAGTTCCACAATCTTTCATTGTTAATATGCAATGGTTTTACTGCAAAGGAAAACTAAATTAAATGGAATAATGGAACAGACGGGTGATTTTACATGTCATGTTTGCTGCAATAGCCAATCATGCAAGATAAGCTGGGGAAAAAAAACCCACCTTATCCTTATTTTCCCTCTGATTAAAATAGGTCCTTACAATTAAATTAATAGAAAATTAGAGATATATTTTAACATAGCAATGTAAGAGATGAGTGTTTAACTTTGTTTAATAGCAAACCCAACAACATTTGATTCAGTGAGCATGTATAATAAATATTACATAAACTAATTTCTTACCCCTACTTTTCAAAGAAGAATGTTTTCATTCCAACTTGTCTACTAATCTGCTTAGGACTGTAATTTTGGAGCCTTTATTTTGCACATAGTACAGAAAACAAGGCTTTCATCTAACAAATCATGAAAAATAATGCAAATACTTAAAAATGTTATAACCTGCATTTTGTTCCTGCAACATTCAGAAATAATGGAATGATTATGCTTCTGCCAAAGTTGGTTCCTTTAGCCCAATTCAGAGTTTGTGTTTTATCTAAAGTAACATTTATTCTCCCTGACAGATAAATTTCAGTCAGAACAGGACTAAACAGTTTGCAAGTGAGCTTAACCAGATAAAGCACTAGTGCCAAAGGACAGTAGCGTATGACATTAGGATCCCAGATCACTAGTGCCAAAGGACAGTAGCATATGACATTAGAATCCCAGATAACATACCTACCCAGCATTACTAGTAATACATTTAGAAGCTAGGTTTTAACCATGCAGCCTTTTAGGATATCAAAATAACAGCTAAAATCAGGCAGAAAGCTTAACTGAGCAAACTAAAATGCATGTCTTGAAAAATTTTCCTAAATTACTGTCATATTCTAGAGGAAAAGAGACACGCTGTAAATACCGAAATGATAAACCATTAAAACAGCATAGCAATGATATGCATTCTTAGAGGAAGGCTTATTCATGTCTATACTACTGCATATGTAGGTCAATGTTCAGGTAAAATATGTCTTCCACATCTGTGGCTTAGAACAAATAAAATATGCACATGCAGACACCCAAGACTTGCAAGGAGCTCAAGCTCCCCACATCTTCTGCATTACACAGAAGCAGAATTACCTCTTTCTCTTCCTCTCCCCACCCCAAGTTATGGAGAGTTTCATCACTGAATCCAATAGAAATATGCTGCCTGCTCTTAAATGACATAATCCTAAGTAGCCAGGATGGCTTGTTTCCCTTCAACTTCCCTTTACAACGACCTCTGACTGAACTTTTTATTACACTGCTCTTCATCCTAGGGGGAGCAGAACTGGTGGAAATATAGGAATTTTGTGCTCTTCACCTCAAGCATCATTGGTCCAAGTGCATCCTTGTCGATGACACTCTGACCTGTAGATGATACATCTGCTTTTTGCACTTCATCTTCATTAGCTGCTGCTGCTTTTTCTGCAATAAAGAAAACTATGTGTTAAATGACAGAAAAGTGCTAAGTGATACAAAAGAGCCCACAGAGCATTGAGAATAGCTGTGAAATGGTTACAGTGCATCAATTCTGAAAATGAGATTAAACAGTCTCCCATAATGACTCAACAGAAGCATAACTAGTATATTTGCCTCTTAGTTTTGAAGTTTTATGACACAAATAATTCCTGCTGCTTCTATGGTAAACATTTTACTAAACTACGAAACATATCACTGGGCAAAGACTCCTTATGAAGGTGTGATGAGTAAAAGCCAGAATCAAGATGTATTAAAAGGCTGATCTACAAGAGCATGCAACACTCACAGCTGAACAACTTTTCCACAATTGCTATATATAGAAGGGAAAACATAAGTCTGCAATCTACTGTTCCAGTACTGAGAAACAGCAGCTTCCTTTCTGTTCCCATGCCTCCACCCACATTTTTACTATCACATAATTTTCATAGTGCCTTCTTTACAATATGTTATTAAAACTACATACAATTTCAAGTGCTGTATTTGAAAATTACAGGCAAGAAAATAATGATTTAAGGTTTCTGGAACATAATGCCACATACTGCAATATGTTATATACAGAGAAACACATCATACTCCACTCCAAATGTAACTGATAGTCATATATACTGGAACTTTCAAATCAAAAGAGTTTATAGTTCCTATAAAGTAATGGACTGTATTAATTTTTCTATTTCAAGCATGATATTAGTTTTAAGAGAGAAATAATAAAAATAACAAATCACTACACAAAATACATTTTCTACATTGTAACTTAATGTTGCTAGTTCTATACTTAAAAGTCTTTTTTCAAGCAATTATGTAAAAGCTAGTGCTACATTACAATCTAGGATATTACAAATGATTAAAGAGGTCTTATTTTTAATATTATGCATTAGATCATTTTAATAAACATGAAAGCACACTGAAATTATGATAACAGGAATTTCTGCCTTCTACAACAATAAACCAGAAGATTCACTGTACAAATTACTGAAAGTACCATGCGCAGATGGAGCAAAGGACCTTTGCAAAATAACCCTTAGTGAAAATTAAAGCATCAGTCATACAAATTTAAATGTATCCAAATGTACAGTATTTTCCACTATCTGTAGATCTGCAATACTGCAGCCAAAGTTTCTCTGAACAATTTCCTTGGCAGAGGTTATAAGGTCAGTGTGAATACATGCTGCTTAGACATACAATAAAGGAACTGCTTCTGAGAACCCCTGGGTGTTCTTCTATCAGTGCTCACCTGCTGGCAATGAGGCTTTGGTCATTTGGGCTGTCTCATCCCAGATTTCTACCATTTCTCACTTTCACGAATAAAGATCCTCTAAAATCTTACCTGTCTTCTTAGGGTATGTTCATACATGTTATAACACTATTGTGAATAATGATAAAATAAAATTGTTCTGGAGATGGACTGCTGCAACTAATGGAAAGATTTTAAATCACTTTGATTAGCATAATCTGATAGACATAAACACACTAGAAATAACTATTAACCTTTCCTCTGCCACTTAAGCTCACCAGGCTACAAAATTAGTATTTCTGGGTTTGACTGACGACTGCAGTGGGATTTTTTTAATTCCTTTTATTTTTTTTTTCTCTTTTATTTCTTCTTCTTCTGGCAAAAAGCAGAGATTAGGTAAAATAGAGAAAAACTGAACAATCCTTCCCATACTACAATATAGCAGAAGTGGCACCAAATGATGATGCAATTGTGAAAACATGTTCTAAAAATTGTGAAAGAATTCTAAAAGATGCTAAAAATAGGGCTGAGCTTTTAATAAAGTCAGTGATGATATTGTTTCCCATCTGTTCCTGGTAGCATAAAGTGATCTCTGGTTTCACACTGCAAAATATTATAATGGATACAGATACCAGTTTCCTGCTTTCATCCTCCTTCAGCCATTGACAGCATCTTGAGTATCAGAGAACACATGATTATTCCCTGTGTGCTAGAAATGGAGGGGTAGCAGATATTGTCTAGCAATGGTGTGCAAGCACACTCATTACAGTGTTCCTTCATTTCACAAAGACTACTTTTAATGACTATTTTTAACCTAACACAAAACATTTGCTGAAGATATTTTTTACTCTTAAAACCAGGAGTTCATACAAACCACCCATAACGTATCTATTAGAAAAACTGTTCTCTTTCACACACACATCTGAGGTTTTATACAGAGAAAGTTTTCAATTACTATGATGGCAATCAACACAGAAGCTGCAATAGTGAGTAAGACTGACCAAGGACCTCTCAAGCCTTAAGTCTCACATACAGTCCCTGACAGCAGCATGGAAATGCTTCCCTGTTTCTCCATTTCAACCCTGTGATACCCAACTGCTCCTGTTCCATTATCACAACCATTTAATCTCTCCGTTTTCTTTTCCCTTAGACATGCCTTTCCACAGAGGGCCCAACACTTTTCTGAAATCAATAAACACAGTACTTGCTCAAGAAAAGAGTGTTATGAATGGAGAAAATATGAAAATACTATTTAGACACAAATGTTGTTTACCCACCTCTCCCAGTGATGGTGACAATGTACACTACACTACTTGTGATGTCTGGCTAGGCATTCTGAAATACTTATAAATCACTAGTGCTTCAAAATGATGGACTTCATAATGGGATCTGTAACTTAATTGTGTAAGAAGTTAAGTGGCTGGAGAGCTTAGAAGAGGCTACACATTCAGGCCACAGGTCCCTATACATTTATTTTAGTGGCACTGTATAGGAAACCAATGGCCTCAGAAAACCTCTGGGTAGGACCATCAGTAGCTTCTGTTGATGCTATAAACTGTAGCTACTGATAATGTTCAACTACAGAATAAATTATCCATTTTTGACAGAACCACAAAGCCGCTTGTGAAGACTCTATCAGCACATACAGGAAAAGTTAAGTGCAAACCCTGTCAGCAGTGTCATCCTGACAGCCAGGCATGGGGAGCATCTTGAAATGCAAATCTCTTCAGCAATGCAGCACGTGGGACTAATTGAGGACAAAAATTTGCTGCAGGAATGTTGGAAAAGAAACAACTGATACACGAATTTCTAGTGCCGACAACACTCACACATTTCTCACAAGTCAGTATTTTTTGTTTTTCTTAACAGTTCCAGCTTCTGGTGTTAAGAACTGGTGCAAAAATGTAAAGTTTACTTTTCCTTTTTTTTTTACTTCTCCTATCTTTTTTAGGTTCACTGGGGGCCTTACAAACAAATCAGAAGCACAGAGAGTTTATTATTTCTACACTAGAGTAATGATTTTTGAATGCTAGGGGTTAGGAAAATAACTGCAGAGGCCCAATCTTGCAAAGGCTCTCAGAAGCCTTTTTTCCAGCCCCATGGGAATTGCTGGTATTACCCTGTGACTAACCACAGCCGCTAGATTTTTCCACTGCAGCCACTAACAGGAGAGGGGGGAGCCAGTTCCCTGGTCTCACCTTTCAGTGATGCTGCCTCTAAGAACAGCGATACCCCTGTTCAAATGTAAAGCGCTGGGAAATTGTTACCAGGCATCCTACAGGCACAGCGGTAAAGCAGAGCAGAGGTTTAGTATGGAAAAAGAAATACAGCCTTGTGCCAGCAGAGGAAGTGAGCAGGGTGGAAAGGGGCTTCCCGTGGCTTCACCTCCACACAGGGAATTCTCTGCTGGAGAAGGAGCATTATATTAGAAACTGGTCCCATACTTATGAATTTGGCTACCAGGGATTAAGTGTATTTTATCTAAATTACAGCAGAACAAACTTCACACACATGAAATAATTATTAGCTCTGCTCAATTAAGAGTTTAGCCTAGAGAGAGAAAAAAGAATTCAAATAGAATAAAAGTACTCCTGAGAGACACACTACAAAGGATATATACATCCAATTATAAGGCATTTTAGTGATGTATGTAATTTAAACCGTTGATATGTTTATAACTGCGTCAGAAGTAATATACTAAAATACTTCTTAATATTTTCAATTGAGCATCTTCCTAGTGTTCATAAACTGTATTTACTTTTCTATATTAATATACAGAAGAAAGAAGGGAAAAAAAGCCCTCACAAATATTTTCTGACAAATTTATCAGTAGGAAAGCCTTGAGCTTTATTTGCAGCTCATTCCAGATTCTGAAAGCAAACCTTTGTGAAATCACATTAGTTTAACAGAAATCTGTAAGTCAGAGAAGCCAAAAGCAATAGTTTGAAGTCTCCTGCTACATTTTAACATAGGAGGCCTTCTTGGTTTTCCATCCTCCCAACTCAAGCTATGTCAGTTCTTTGGATTTCTGACAGCAGACTCAGAAGGTGCTACTGATGGGCATCGCCTTCTCTTCGTTGTGTTTCAAATCCTCCCTTTCTACAGGTGGGAAGGCAGGACCAGTTGAACCACCCCAAAAGCTTTCTTTATATTCAAGCTCTACTCCAACTTCCTTAATGAAACCAGCTACAGAACTATTTCCCCCTTGATGCTCTCTGTAAAACCAAAATGTATTTTCAAAGAACGAAACTGTAGTCCCTGTTGAGATTGCAAAAAGATGAGGCATAATCTAAAAGAGAAAATTTACATCAACACACATTTAGTTTATTTCTTCACAAAAAAAGAGGAGCAAAAAAGAGATGCTGGCAAAACCCTGGATAGGGCTCTACAAATTGCTGAGGAAAGAGGTCAAGAGAAATAAAAAACACCACTGTAACAAGCAGAATGAAATTTATGATCCAATACTGTTTAAAACAGGTTTTCTCAGGTGCCACATATAATTCTTGCTCTTCATAAATTTCGGAAATTGCTAGTGAAATGCCACATCCATCTCAAAAAATATACCCTCATATATATATATAAAATCATAGGCAAAAAATATGAGTTTTATTATAAGGGATACTAGAAAACTCAACTCTGCACATTAGAAAAACCACACGAATCAAGAAAAATCCTTATAACAGCAACATCACTTCAAAGTTTTTGTAAATGCTGTATATTTAAGCATGCAGTGAAATTTTACACTGCAACTGCCTTGAAAACAACTTATCTTCTTCATTTTTTGCATGCATTAGCCAACTACTTTTGTCTTGCCTCATTCATATTTGTAATTTTACCCTGTGTGATAGTTTCGATCTGTGCTGAAATTGCCATGTAAAAATAAAATCTAAACAAACAGCTAAGGAAGCAGTAAAAGCACATAACTGGTCAAAAATAAGGGTACAGTATAAAATGCAATGTTAACATATAACAGAAAGTATACTTAGCAAACTGCTAAATTTTAGTTGCCATTACAGTTTTAGATATGAGATGTAACTGCATTTGAAATATTAGATTTAATAACATTTGTGTATGACTATTGCTAAGTAATAATATTGACTAATGATATTGCTAAGTCATGACATTTCAAGGCCAAGTTGGAAGGGGCTTTGAGTAACCTGGTATAGTGGAAGGTATCTCTGCCCAAGGCAAAGACTTGAAAATAGATGATGTTTAAGGTCCCTTCCAACAGAAACCATTGTGGTAACATACAGGAGGCTTTGAACATGAGTAAGGCTATACAAGAAGTACCTTCAAATGTATGAACTTGAATAAAACTACCCCTAATCCCCTCCAATTCCCCTTCTCCCCTCCCCCCAAAAAAACCTTGTGTTTGGTAACATGAATAGTTTTGGATCACTACACATGAAGAAGCAAAGCAGTGAAGAACATGTAAGTTATTTTGATGCTGGTCAACCACAGGAAGGGAAAGCAGCTCTGCCTTGCAGCTGCCCAATTCAAAGCACTATGACACATGGCTCATGTGGAACTTGATACCCACATTCATGTTTGTTACCCAGCTCCCATTGACTTCACACAAGTTGTTTTCATTCTCTGAAAGCAAGTAATTTTTCAAAAGACCAGTGCCTAAGAAACAGTAACTATTTCAGCAATCAATTTTAAGACCAGATTATCCCATCTCTGTGAGTAAAGTTAACTACTATTTTAGGGAAGTGATTATGTAGTGAGGTTGCTCTTTCATCATACAGCATGCATCTGTCCAGAGCAAAGAAGCTATCAGACTCTTGAACACATTTCTTCCCCCCCCCCCCCCCCAAAAAAAAACAACCGAACACCCTAAAACNTTAACTACTATTTTAGGGAAGTGATTATGTAGTGAGGTTGCTCTTTCATCATACAGCATGCATCTGTCCAGAGCAAAGAAGCTATCAGACTCTTGAACACATTTCTTCCCCCCCGCCCCCCCAAAAAAAAACTACAGATCAAGGCTTACAGGAAGAACTACGCAACATCTCAGGAAGGTTTTAGGAGGTAAAACAAGGGAGAATTATGCATCTGCACCGAACTAAAATTAGAAAAGCTACCATATGGCTCTGTGAAGCCAGCAGCACGTTCTTATTCATTAGGAAGCATTCTGCTAACATAAAAACACAAGGCCTTCCTGTGCTCTCCAAATGTGTTTATCTTTTCAACATTAATGCACGATATATCATCAGGCTGCTGAAATCTCCTGCAGTGCATATTGAAAAAGCACAGCTGCACTTTTTCTCAGCACGTTTATTCACTGCAAGCAATCTAAGAGGATGGCTTTGCCCACCTCCCTGACACACAGCCCTCTTGTTAGCACAACTTGGATCACCTTCATCTGGAAAGGACCCCATGCCCACCCACCTGCTCTCCCACCCAGCCCATCAGCACCCCATGCCTCCATTCATCACACCCACATGGTTCAGCTTCACATTTACTACCGCTGGTGGAAGCACACTTAAATGGTAAATGACCCCAGGGCTTAAGCTGAAAGCCCTTGGAAAGCTGTAAGCTCAATTACTTGCTCAGGAGTAGTAGCACTTAAAACGCCGAGAATCCTTCCTTGCGAATCCTTCCTTGTGGTGTTTTCAGCTTTCAATTGGCACAGCTGCTTTCCCGCCCCACACATGCTTGTCCCACCTTCCCACTGTAAAGAAGCATCAGTAAGAAATGAGCTCCACAAAAAGCTTTGCGTTTTCTCAAAACCACCAAATGCAAGCAGCAAACTTCCAGTGAAGCTTTTCAAACTTTTGAGTGATGTCTGCGCCTAGAAACTTCAGTAACAGTATCTATCCAGTGTATAAAATATTCATGGACGCTGGAAAACCATGATGGATTCAAGAATATCAACAAACGGAAGTAATATTACATGGAATTAATACTAGTTTCATTTCTCTTAATAATTTTTACATGTCTCCATCATTTTTTTCTACAAGTCAGCATTTTTGTCACCCAGTGCAACTTCTATAAGAAGTACGGCCTGAGAAATAATTGCCCCCGGCTCAGTTAAAATGGAACGAGGACAAAACAAATGAAATTCAGCTTGCCAAGAATAACATTTAACTGCTACACAGAAAGAAGTCTAGTATCTCTGTCTGTATTTTTTGCTAAATGCTTTAATAGGCATGCTACTACCTTTTCCTTGGGTTCTTCTCTTTCCCATTCTCATTTTGCCTGTCTTTTCTGTTACCACATGTACGAACCTTTTTTTTCTCTCATTATTACAGAACTCAATGGTCTGCCTCTTGGAAGTGAGGAAGAGGACATGCAACAGCAACGGAAATGCCCCCTCCCTCCTCTCCTCACCCCAGGAGCCAGTTGGCTCCAAGCCCTGTGAGCTGGAGGATTTCAGTCCCCCGGTCCTGGCACATGATTCCATTCAGAACACTGAGGGTGAGTCTCACCCTTTGTAAACGCACTTAGAATATTTTCTCTGGAGATTTCTATGTCTTGATTTTAACAGTGGCAACTAGAAGTGACAATGTTGTTTACAAAAATAGCATTATCTGCAGAAATATGTACTTACTGTTCCCAGATTTGTCTATCAAATGGGCTGGCAGAGATTATTCCCATCTGAAATTACTTCAGAAGGTCACCAGTTTCTGGTAAATTAAGGACTGGGGAACTGAAGTAAAACCCAGAATTACAAAACACTTGCTGCTATTTAACTGAAGAATAAAGTGTCCTATCAGGGACCCCAAGTTCTCAATGGTGTGATCCACTGCCAGCACACAGTAAGAGTACGAAACACCACAGCAAGTAAAATAATTTTCCTTCTGAGATTACTGATAAATAAAAATACTACAAATAAAGGCACAAAAGGACAACTGTCACCCTACCATTTCAGTGGAATCTAAAGTGAGTCTAAAAGAAGCCCTGGATCCAGATACTATTTCTCGCCCCATGCCCCATTTTAAACTGTGAGGATATGTCAAACTACCACATTGTGAGTGGAAAGTTGTTTTTCATGTCTTGAATGTGGAATTAAGCTTCCATTACAAACATGAACTGCTGGATATACTGCAACATTGATCTTTTCCACTAAGGTTTTAAAAAAATTGGAAAAGAATCTACTGGGTGTAGTTTTCCTCCTGTAGAATTTTTAGACAGGTCTTATTAAATTATTTGCGTACATTTAACATAAACTTTTATATAAAACGAAAGGGTGCACTTAACCTGCAAGTGGACAAATTGGACGTGTGTGTATATATATTGATGTTTTTAAGCTGTATTCTTTCCCTTTTCTCCAAAAAGACCACTATCTTTCCAGTTATACTGACTGGCTAGAGAAAGAGTGTAAATAAATTAACCATCAAAGGTGCTACCTGCCCAGGAGAAATCCTTATCAAAAGGCCAAAATCCGGGATGGTGCTGAGAATTTGTAATTTTCATTGGTTTAAATGCGTTTTTAAATACTGGGGCGTTGGTTTTGTTTGGTTGGGTTTTGTTTTGTTAGTTTCTTCTTTTTTTTTCTTTTTTGCACTTATATTTCCTAGGAATGTGTAGTACTCACTATAATCTCCAATCTCTGACTGGTTGTGGTGTAATTTAGACTATTTTATAACTGCCTAAAATACAGTACATAGGCAACAAAGGAATACACATGGCAGATTAAACACATTGCCTATCCCTATTAGAGCCTTACTCCAGAATGCCCCCAATTTTATCAGTCACTTATTATTATATTCTGAAATCAGATAAGCAAATTCAAACATATGTATCTGTAGCTGTATACACAAACATATATCCACAAAACAGTTTTACCTCTGTTGGTATTTAGATGACTTCAAAACACTCACGTAAACTACTCAGCTGTACCTGATAACAAACACCATGCATTCATCAGCACTGACTTAAAATGTGGTACATTAATATGGCAGAATTTCTAATAAAAGAACCAAGCTAACTGATCTCTGCACTGAAATATTAGACCCAAATATTTGGCATCACTCAGTTTAAAAAAGGAATTATATTGTTTGGTATGTAGTGATTTAAGACAGAAAATTTTACTGTATTTTTTGGCGTTTACAATTTCATAAGTGTTAGATATTTACTCAATGAGTAACCTCATCTTGTTTTGATAATTCATCTCTAAAAACATTATTAATGTTTTCAAAGACAAGAAATATGGCACGATCTCATAGGTTTTTTCAAAGCAGGGCTCCATTGCTATCTTAGAAGCAATATATCGCTTTCACGGAAGTTAACAGCTCTCCAGTTGCTTCTTTGACGTGCGAAAACACAGGTAAGATTTTGAAAATAAAGATACAAGTGTTAACACTCTTTAGACTAGAATCTGTGGATGCAATTGCCAAGCTAATTAAACTTATAGTTTTCCAAAACTTAGGCCAAAATAACATACTGGGAAGGAATATTAATCTAGACAGACTCCGTTTCTTGAAGCCTTACTCTTACATACTCAACCAGCTGTTAAAAGGAAACAGATGACCCCCTTTCTTCAAATGCCACATTGTTGTGATTGCAAAATCTCTTATTTATTTTAGGATGCTGAAGATAAATCTTTATGACACACCAACAGGCAAGGATCTTTTTGCTTTTATAAGTTGCCATCAATGACTGCAGAAGTTTTCAAGAGACCTAATATGGCACACCAACAAGAAATATCATGGATCATGGGCTCCCCATAAGCCCATGAAAGAAAGTTTCCATAATAAAAAGTAGGCCAAATTGGAGCACAGATAATTGAAGACAGCTAAGGAAGAACGGAACCAGTTTAATTTAATGTGTCCATGCTAACATGTATAACATGGCTCCTACAGCTTCTAATATTCCAGATTATAGCAGCTCTTCTACAAAAAAGCTCTAAATCATTAAGGACAAGTAAAGTTTTCTTCCTATAATAACCCAGTGTTCAGAAATAGAAGCTGGAGCCCCTCTTCTTGCTTGTGTAACCCACCATCACAGGCCATAGCCAAACATTTAAGTCAATTTAGAAACAGAAATGTTCCTATTACTGCAAGGAAAGCCGAAGGAAAAACAACAGCTTCCTAAAAGAATCTATTTACTACTTCCCAATACCAACTATTCTATGATTCTATAATTCTTACTTAAAGGAACGTTTTAATCCAAATCCTTTGTGAAACAGTGTTTCAGATTAATTACATATATTTCAACAGTGGCTACCTTACTTCAGGTACATGACTCTTAGAAGGATGGCAATGACTATTAACACCTATTGTTTAAAATAGTCTCAAAAATTAAAAGATCTTTTTTTATTACCCCAGAAAAGCTTGGCTTATCTTGCTGCTAAGATTTACATCCAGACAAAGTCACTTACCTCAATTACATTAATCTGTTCTGTCACATCTTAAAATGCCTACTAATAGAACTGATAGGTACAAATAGGCTCCCTGCAATAGACTGAACCATACTTACGACATAATTATTTAAGCATTACCATTTCTTTTTCTCTATTTCAGAGTCATGAAGTTGGGATCAGCACGTAGTCTTAAATAAGTCAGTATAATTCATAAACAGAAAAATAATTAAACCCAAACAGTACTGCTGTCTCTATTTTCTCAGTTCTCCTGAGAAGAAAATTTGACCTGCCCTAAAAACAGTTCCCTTAACCATGGATGACAAGCAGCTCACTGGAAATGATGCTCCATGTCCCCTTGGCACAAAAGCTGGTAATGTAGGTCTGCAGCCAAGCCCATTCATCAGATCAGATCAAAAGTGATAATTCATAACTTTCTCCTCAAGTCTTCAATTTACTTATTTGCTTACAAAAAGGAACATGGATGCCTGTTTCTCACTTCATCCACTAAAGCACTAACGGATGAGACCTTTTAGATAACAGGTATTTCCACAGGATTATGGGTCCACTTGAGCCTAAACATTTAAACATACAGGGATTTGAGGCAAGGATCTACATCCTATGCCATTTGTCAGTCTGGGATAAAGTCTTTATTTAAAAAAAAAAAACAACCAAACAAAAAAACCCCCAACAGCAACAAAACAAAAAAAAAAAACCAAGCCAAAACCCAGGAACAACTATCCTCTACTCCCCAAGCAAACAAAAAACAAAAGAAACTACCCCCTTCCATCTTTGGAAAGGACTTGAGCTGTTGACATAAAGAATATATACCCCTTGTCTGAGCTTCTAAGAACAAATGACAACTCCCAGGATCATTACAGAGCTCAGGGAAAGGAAGAGGATTCTTGCACCATAACTCACAATGACCATGAGAAAACCAATATCCTCCCTCAGCTATATTTAATAAAGGTTTTATGGACTGGCTTCTCTGCCTGTATCACTGCCACAAAAAAAAGCAAACAAACAAAAAAGCTTACTGAGCATATTTACATTTTAGATTGCCAATTGCAAACACATAATTATAATTTGAACATTAAGTACAATGGCCTGACAAGCTGTATTATAATGTTCAGTTAAAATCAGCATCTCTAGCAGCTACACAGATGGAGCCTCAACTTTCAAGCTTAACAGTAATCACAATAAACCTTGACATCAATCAGTGTAACACTCAACGACTCATTAGTAAGTTTTGTCACATACCCTAAAACTATTTAATGATTTCTTACTGCAGCACTAAGAGAAATAACAATATCAGAAAGACAGCAAATAGAATAAAACTGTCACAAGTATGGTGATGCTGGTCCCAAAATTATGGCTAAAGCATACTGAAGGCAAGAGAGAGCATAACCGGGAAAGAAGCAAAAAAACAAAACACAGGACAATTATTAAAAAGGAGAGAAAGCAGAAAGGGCTAGAAAATAAAGCCCTTCAAGAGAGAAGGAAGAAATAGGGAAGCAAAGAAAATTCATTCTACATAAAATACCACTTTTGACAGCTAGAGACATTCAGAAAAGTCAAGAGGGATACTAAGAAATAACTAAAGATAGAAAAAAAAATTCAACTATTACCTCCTAGCTAGAGGGGAAAGGTTTTGTACAAAAGAAGGAAGACAGGAAGAATTTTATGCTATTGGCACAAAACATCTCAACATTTTTCCACAAAAAAAACAAAGCAAACAAACAAAAAGAAAATCTAAATGAGGCTCCTCCGAGTGTTCTGATCTATGTTTAGAACTTACAACCTTGGTATCTCTTCCTCCTCTTCTTTTTTTTTTTATTTCCAAATGAATCAATTGTTATATTAAAGCACACTTCCTCTTCTATGTTGAACATAGGCCCAGACCTAATTTGACATAGAAAAACCTGTCTCTGGAAGTCATCTCCCTCAGAAGGATCATGGGAATTGCAGGTTGTTCCAAGTCTTTCTAGGAAATTGTGCCTCAGAAGGAAAAGTACCAGTAAAAAGCTACTGCTCTTCATGCTCACAAGCTTAAGCCGAGAAAGGACTGTCTACACAGATCTCTATTACACATCACAAAAGGTTTCACCAAGTGACTCCTGCATGATGCCAAGAACCTTCTCTGAGTTACAATATATATTTTGAAGGACATTCAAATCTGTTTGGGAGGGCTGATAAAAACTACCAATGTCTTCATTATGTTGCTTCAAATTTCAATTAACTTTCCACTAAGAATCTACACCTTACATATGAGTTGGCTTTGGCCACAGATTCCAGTTGTTAGGCTGCATCCTGCCTTTGTGTGTTAAGGAGTCCTCTGTGGTGGGCACGCTGCGTAGCTCCACAAGGTTTGCAGGGATGTGCCTTTCTGCTTCAAGATGAATAGAATCTCAGTGAGTAGAGGTACTGCACTGCTGTTCCTTCCAAGGGGCACATGGATATTATTACATATAATATGGCAATACCTGGAGCATCTCCAGTTACAGAGTATCTACTCTGAAAGTTTTCTACTCTAGCAGAACTTAAATTTATGTATGTATCTTCTGACATTTGCTCTGATCTTGTGTGAGTTAAAGAATGGCTTGCTTTCAGAGGAAAGAGGGAGACTATATGTGTGTCTTTAAGAGTGTGGCACACACACTAGAAGTACCCATTGTCTTGCAAAATACATACACATGTGCCAAACACACTTCCAATGATGAAAGGGAACAGAAGGCATATATGTCTTGGCTTTCTAACCATCTGTCTGAGGACATTCAACACTGTACAAGCAGAGCAAGTAACTGATCGTTTGCCACATCACCCTTCAAACTTCAGTATATGTTTTTTCTCCCAGCTGTACACTGTGGGCTTTCATAAAAGAAACTGAAACATGAACAGTAATTGTTTTTTATATCCTCAGTCATTTTACATTCAAGGACCCCTATTTCTAACTAACTGTCCATATGCAGAATCTTTGACAGAAATAACAAAATGCATGACTTAGAACAGATGCAATTATCTTGGTTCTAGTTTGAACACAGAGGAGCCTTTGATCAGTACCTCTTTTAATGTGCTGTGAATCCACAGGTTTTCAGAATTCAAACATGGTATGAAAGGCATTGCACCCTATTGTGAGTAAATATTATATTATCACTTTTCAGGCTGCAGTCTTTAAAAAGAAAAGATAAAAGCTTTGTAACAAAAGCTAGGTTTCTCATAATAGATGATATTATTTTGACTGAAGTATCATCACTACTCCCAGCAAATTAATT
The DNA here is from genome assembly GCA_002631895.1 of Agapornis roseicollis. Lineage (NCBI taxonomy): Eukaryota > Metazoa > Chordata > Aves > Psittaciformes > Psittacidae > Agapornis > Agapornis roseicollis. The sequence continues at coordinate 107,449 of NDXB01003203.1, forward strand.
TGCTATTCCATAAATTAAGCTCCACAGAAACCATTAAGGTAACATGAAGTCTCCTTCCTCATTTACTTGCTTTACATACTGCTGAGATTAGTACATTGCATTCACTAAAGTGCACAGCAAGCACTAGTGTTCTATAGTCAGCACTTTTTACACTGCATACCTTCCAACAATAAGTGACTACAAACACAAACACTAAGACCCAGATCAGAAGCTCCTAATTCTTCTTTAGCACCTAAAATCAGTGTTTGTTATTGACCAGACACCTCTTAAGACAGATCAGCTGGTGAGAAACACTAGGCAAGAGCTTAGTTCATACTGTGGAAGGTTAGATGTCAGCCCGTATTTCTGTATTTTATTTTTTTCCCCAAATTAAGAATTCTAAATGCATTTATAACGTTTATAGTTCATAGGAGATTACACGATAAACTGCAGGAAAAAAATGTTAAAGTGTGCAATAACAGTTTTAAGGGCAACCTGAGAACAGCACACTATCTGCCAGGAGGGAGTCTCCGAAAACCTAAATTGCAAGAAGAGATGTCTCCATCTTTCCTATACAAGACATTTTTACTAAACTCCCACAAGTATAAAGACCATTCTATGATCATTAAATTTTAAAATAACAAAACCAAAATTTCAATGAAAATATTTCTGCAAAGAACAAATGACTAAATGACTAAAATGAAAGCTATCATAACTGCATATCTTAAATGTTGGACCACAAACTCATACATCTCAGACAAGTGTTAAAAATTAAATTATATGTAGGGTCCCTATCATTCATGCCCTGTCCTGAGATTTCATTCTCCCAATCCCATATACAAGTCCCAGTACTAGTTCACCACCTTGCCAACACTTAGCATACAGCTTTCTTCAAATACTCCACCAGCTATGGGGAACCAATTACAGTTACAATCATATAACACCATTTCATTTGACATAAAAGTATGCCGCACACTTCTGAAATGGTTTATTTAAAAAAAAAAAAAAAAAAAAAAAAAAAAAAAAAAAAAAAAAACAAAAAAAAAAAAT
>NDXB01003204.1:0-12069 GCA_002631895.1 Agapornis roseicollis
GCTGTGCCTGGGATTGCTTCGACCCAGGTGTAGGACCTTGCACTTGGCATGGTTAAACTTCATAAGGTTGGCGTCAGCCCAGCTCACAAGCGTGTCAAGGTCCCTCTGGATGGCATTCCTTCCCTCCAGCGTATCCACCGAACCACACAGCTTGGTGTCATCGGCAAACTTGCTGAGGGTGCACTCAATCCCACTGTCCATGTCAGCAAACAAAGATGTTGAACAAGACCGGTCCCAACACCAATCCCTGAGGGACACCACTGGTTACTGGCTTCCAGCCGGACACTGAGCCATTGACCACAAGTCTTTGCGTATGACCAGCCAGCCAGTTCTTTATCAACCTGGCAGTCTGGTGCTTTTCCTAATGCAGCCTGGGATGCCACTGGCCACCTTTCTCCAAGGGAGCTCTGCAGACGGGTTTCTTCAGCCTGTTCAGAAGTCCCTTCTGAAGGCAGCAGAACCATCTGGTGCACCAGCCTCTCCTCCCCATTTTGTACATCCAGAGCCTTACCAGGGCTGCACTTGGTGCCAGTGTCCAAGTTGCAGATGAGGACACTAAACAGTGTTGGCCCCATGGTGACTCCTGAGTGTGCAGCTTGTGACTGGTCCAGCTGGACACGGTGCCTGTGCTCACACCTCAGTCATCCTTACAGCTGATTTAGGGCCTTCTCTTGTTGGCTGTTGCCCTGCCATGTGTCTGCTCGCCCAGTGCTGGAGTGCCTGTCATGTCTGGCATGCTGCTAAGCTGTCTGGGTATGTCTGTGTGACGATGCCAGGGCCATGCTCCTTGGATGCCGTTGATCCATGGCAGTGGCAGGTGTGGATTTGTCAGTGTCTCTGAGCAGGGCTTCCTCCCCCGAGAGCCCACTCCTTCTATGGCACAGCAAGCAGGGGCTGCCCATGGTTACTGCAGAGAATGCTGGAGAGCAACTCCTCATCAGGGACCAGCGACAGGACAAGGGGAAATGGGTTTAAATGTAAACAGAGGAAGTTATAAAACAGGTTAGGTATAAGGAAGAAGTTCTTCCCTGTGAGGGTGCTGAGGCCCTGGCACAGGTTGCCCAGAGAAGCTGTGGCTGCCCCATCCCTGGCAGTGTTCAAGGCCAGGTTGAACGGGGCTTGGAGCAACCTGGTCTTGTGGAAGGTGTCCCTGCCCGTGGCAAGGGGTTGGAACTGGATGAGATTTAAGGCCCCTTCCAACTCAAACCAGTGTGGGATTCTGTGACATCACCAGGTCTTGTGCCCAGCCCCTTCCTTGCCTCCATCCTCAGCTAGGCCTGTGCCTTCCTTCCACCCTTCTGGCAGGCTGGGAGTGCCATTGCAGGATCATCTACCTCAGACCCCCTGCTCTCACAGATGCTCTGGGGCTCACCCTTTCCAAGGTAGATGTTCTTTTCCCTTGTGGTCCTGGCCTTTTATTGACAGCAGCTCTTTTCCCTTGAAATTTTCTAGGTAAGGACATGTTCCTTCCTTCCCAGTACCCTGCCCAGAATAATGGCCAGATTTGATGTTGCCACAAGCCTTGTCCAGCTGTGGCACTTCTTGCTTCCAGCCTGTTGTTTGAAGGAGCTTTCTGTGCTGTTGATACTTCTGTGGTGCCTGCTGGGCAAGCCCACTGGGGAGGCAGACCCCACAGAGCTGGGCCATGAGGAAAGGAATATGAAGCAGTGCAAGGAGGTGGCTCCATGCAAGAACTGCCAGAAGTACTGCCAGAAGTCTTTGGTTCAGACTCCCTGCAGCCAGAGGACTTGGTTCCTTCTCCCCATGCAGAGTTAGCCACCGCCTTCACCCCTGGCCTGCATGGGATTGGGAGAACAGTGCCTGTCTGCAGCCTGTCCACTATGCTGGGGCAGTTACAGTTTGTCTGTGTCTCATCCCACTTGCTCCTCCGTGATGGTCACAAACAGGTCCTGGACTTTGTGTAGCACCCATGTCAGGATATGGCCTTTCCACGAAATCCCAGGGTCATCTGTGCCAAGTGTTCCCACCCTGTCCTTCCAGAATGCCTACTATTAGCCCTGTTTCTCAATGAGCTGGTGAGAAAAAGCTCCCTCTGTTGCAGGTGTAGGGATCGGGATGGGGCTGCCTGTGGATGCAGGTGCCGGAGTAGGCAACTAAGTTCAGGGCTGCCATGCTGGGAAGGCACGTCCCTTACTGGGCAGCCCCTCACTTCCTTTGCCCTGGGGCAGGGGGATGCAGCACTGGGGATTGTCAGTTCCTCCTTGTGCCTTCCCTCCCCTTGGAAGGAGCATTGCTGCCCTCCTTTCCCAGGAAGGGGCCCAAGCCCTGGTTGTTCCCCCTTGCCACCACAGCCAGGTTTCCCAGGCGGCCTGGGCCTGGGTGCTGATGGTGGGGGGACTGCTCTGACCGTTTCTCCCCATCCTCTTTCAGCTGCCCTACACGGAGCTGGAGAAGGTGAGTGGCATCGAGGAGGCCAAGCACTACCTGCGGCAGAAGCTGAGGGAGCTGCACTTCTGAGGGATGGATGTGCTGGCCCTGGGTGGGGAGGGGGCAGAGCGGGGAGGGGGTAGCAGCTGCTGCAGCCCATTTCCCCTGGTTAGGGGGGGATAGAACTGCCACCCATGCCAGGGGGATGTGGGGCCAGGCATGGGCACCTGCTCCTTCATGTGGGGCTGGGGTAGTGTGAGATTATTTATTGCTGTTAGCAGGGGAAGGGGTATGATTTGGGTGCGTAGGGGAGTCTTTGGGTGCTGGGGATGAGGGGTCTCACGCTGCCCCCCCCCCAGCCCTGTCTGCAAGCATTGCTGCAGCAGGGCCTGGCCAGGTCTCCTGGCAGCTTTGGGGGATCCCTGTGCTCCCAGCACTGCTGTGGGAAGGGAGGGCTGGGCCTGGCTCCCACTGCGGGGTCCCAGGAGCCGTGACAGACCCTGCAGGGCCAACGGTTTGCACAGGGGGGGCTGCTCCCTGGGCCCTGAGCCGGGAGGAGGGGGGGGCTTGGGAAGTGGGGGGTTAAATTTACAATAAAACCGGTGAAAAGTGTGCAAAGTCCATTCTGTTTATTAGTACAAGGCGGCAGCCGGCCCCCAGCCTGCGCTGGGCACAGCATGAGGGGACCCCCGGCCTGGCAGCCCAGGGCTCAGGCACTGGCTCTCTGCCATGGGGGTCCCTTTGGTGGTTGTGGGGCCCCTCAGGAGCAGTGCCCAGTGCCTGGGATGCTGCTGCCTGCAGCCCTGCCCTTACACAGCCATGAGGCAGGGGTGCGTGGGGCTCCCCAGCGCCTCAAGCCCCAACCACATGGGCACCCCTCGACCTGGTGTGCTAGTTATAAAGCTGTTTATTGCCATTTAAATTACTCTGTTAAATAAAACACAGTGGGATTTAGGTAACACCTGATTGTCTGGGGGGAGCCCAGGGCCGGGGGCTGCGGAGGGGTTGGGGCCAGGCCAGGACCTGCAGCTCTGCTGGGGGGTAGCTGGGGGGCTCTGCCCCATGGCAAGGTCAGGATGTGCCCCAAGGGGACCAGGGGTCCTGCATGGTGTGGGAGGGCTGCGGGGGTCCCTCTGAGTTGAGGCTGTGCACCAGCATCTCTTTGGCAGGGTCCCCCAAAGGCACGGGGAGCTTGGGGTGCCTGTCCTGGCTGCCCCCAGTCCCGTGCAGGGCAGCAGCACAGGGGCCTGGCCAGGCACATCCCTGCAGCTGCAGGTGGCTTTGCTGCTGGCACATGGTCACACCGGCATCGGCATTTCGTTGTACTCATCCACACCCTCCCGCTCATCCAGGATGGGCTCGGCCTCATCTGCGTCCAGCTGTGGGGAGATGGCAGCTGAGCGAGTGGCAAAGGGTCCGGCCATCACCCACCAGAGCATCTGTGGTGATGAGGGATACAGCGCGGGACATGGAGCGGGTACTTACACACTTCATCTCCCGGTCAGTGAAGATGCGGCTGAGCAGGCACATGCGGAGTGGCACCGTGAGGATGAGGATGAAGGGGAAGGCCAGGGAGGCCACAGTGGACATGACGGCCCAGAGCACGGCCAGGCACGCCAGCTGCAGCCCAGTGAAGAGGTGCATGCGCAGCGTGCGTACCTGCATGGGGACAGCCATCAGTGCCAAGTCAGAGCCCTGCATCCCCCTCCAACCCCACCCTTAGGACACCCCCCTGGGTCCCCCGGACCTTTTTGACATAGGTGACATCAGGGTGGTGCTTTGGGGGCATCAGCAGCAGCTGCAGGCGCTCGTAGAACTGGATGCCATTGAGGGAGGTGATGCCCATGTAGAGGAAGATCCCGAAGAGCACGGCCAGTGGGATCTGCCGCAGCAGGTCCCCAATGACGATGGACAAGCCTGTGACAGAGCAGGGTCAGCCACGCTGCTTGGCTCACTCCTCCCTGCCTGGTCACTTCCCATGGCCATGCTTGGGGAGGGTCCTGCATCACTGGTGCCCATGTGGAACAGGATGGCCATGACATTTAGACAGGGCTTAGGGCACCCCAGCCTTCCTCATGCTGCTTCCCAAACCATCACAGCTCACCATAGCTGCCCGGAACCTCCCATGGCCGCATGGGATGGAGCAGGGCTGGCAGGGGACCTGCAGCAGTTAGGGATGTGCTTACCCACGAGCACAGCCACCAGCAGCCCGGTGACCCGCTGCTCCTTCACCTCCTGGATCTTGGGCTTGTCCCCGGGTGCCACAGCCTTGCTCATGACGGTGAGGGCATTGGCATGCGTGACAGAGCGCACCGTGGCCGCAGCGAGCCACGGCAGCCCGAACAGGGCAAAGAAGCCACCCATGGCCACGATGAGCAAGAGGTCGAGGTGGAACCCAGAGCCCTTCTGCAGCATCCGCTCCTTCTTGCTGATGATCAGCCTGGGCACAGGGGCAGACTGTCAGCATGGCTTGGCACGGCACGGCACAGTTTGGAGTGGCTCAGCTCAGCAGGACATGGAATGGCCCAGCTCAGCTTGGCACGGCACACCCTGCCCCACTCATGCCCCCGGACCACCCCTGCTGTGCTCACGTGGTGATCTGGGTCTCCATGAAGATGAGGATGAAGACAAGGATGGCGGGAAGGCCGCTGGCCACCATCATCCATATGGGGAAGTCGCTCTTCTCACCCAGGGGGTTGATCACCCAGCCCCGCTTGTCCGGGGCTGTCACCGAGAACCCGCTGGGCACGCTCAGCTTCTGCAGGAGGGGGCAAGAAATGCTGGGGGGGGGGTGCACACAAGCTCTGCCGCCATCCCATGGCCCTCCCACAGCAAAGGGTGCTGGGGCATGGGATGAGCAATGGAGGCACTGGGAACCCCTGCAGCCAGGCTCAAAGGGCTCCCAGCAAAGTGAGGAGGGGAAGACAGGCTGAGAGAGCTGGGTTTGTTCAGCCTCGAGAAGAGAAGGCTCCAGGGACACCTTAGAGCAGCTTCCAGTGCCTAAAGGGGCCAACAAGAAAGCTGGAGAGGAGCTTTTGACAAGGGCAGGTAGGGACAGGACAAGGGGGAATGGCTTTAAACTGACAGAGGGGAGACTGAGATGAGCTGTGAGGCAGAAGTTCTTCCCTGTGAGGGTGGTGAGGCCCTGGCACAGGTTGCCCAGAGAAGCTGTGGCTGCCCCATCCCTGGCAGTGTTCAAGGCCAGGTTGGACGGGGCTTGGAGCAACCTGGTCTGGTGGAAGGTGTCCCTGCCCATGGCAGGGGGTTGGAACTGGATGAGCTTTGAGGTCCTCTCCAACCCAAACTACTNGTGTTCAAGGTTGGACGGGGCTTGGAGCAACCTGGTCTGGTGGAAGGTGTCCCTGCCCATGGCAGGGGGTTGGAACTGGATGAGCTTTGAGGTCCTCTCCAACCCAAACTACTCTGATTCTATACTTCTATGAAAAGTGAGATGCTGGAGCCAGAGGTGGCCAAGAGCCACAGCAGCCGTGGTGAGGACAGACAGTGCCACAAGTGCCAGGAGCCACTGACCTGCACCCAGGATGCAGCAGGCAAATGGGGGCCAGGGGGTGCAGGGTGGGGGACTCTTGCCCCCAGGGTGGGGGCTGTTTGGTGCTGACCTGTGTGTAGGTGTCCTGGATGCTGTAGTCCACCAGCACCATCACCAGGATGGCAATGGGCACCCCGAAGTCCCCAATGAGCCGCCGGATCTGGGGGAAGAGCAGCATCAGCCCAGCCCCAGCCCCACCGTGCAACCAGCCCCAGCTCAGCGCTGCCCCCAAAGCTGGGCTCACCCCAGGGCCCGAGCAGCACCCGTGCTGCTGTCCCTCCTGCCCCACGCACCCGTCCGGGGAAGAACCGGCTGTTCTTGAACTTGCGCAGGAAGAAGGCAATGAAGAAGGTGCTGGCCATGAGCACCAGCGAGAGCAGTGCCGTGTTGGGCTGCCCCGTCACCTTGGCTGCTGCGCTGCTGGCGGTGCTGTTGGCTGGGGCTGTGCTGCTGTTCCTCCATGCCTCTGCCTCTGAGACGTTCACCTGCACGCAGCCGTGCAGGGGATGCTCCTGGAAGATCTGCGGCACAGCAAGGCTCAGACCGGTCCCATCATCCCTGACTCCAGAGACGCCCTGGCCCCGGCTGTGCTAGCTCACCTTGGCCAGCTTGGAGAAGGTCTCATAGATGAAGATGAGGGAGATGAGGAAGGCGAAGATCTCCTGGGTGAAGCGGGAGACAAAGCGCACCAGGAAGCTGCCCTCAAAGGCCACCATGACCAGCACAATGAGGATGAGCCAGAAGCCGATCCAGACGCGCCCCACCAGGTACTCCAGGTCATTGGAGGTGCAGAACTGCAGAACAGAGCAGTGTCAGCAGAGCTGGGGCAGAGCAGTGGGGCTAGGGCTGATATCTGCCCTACAGCAGTGGGAATGCTCCCCCCACCCTTCTCCAGTCCCCAGAGCTCACTGTGAAGAAAGCCTCCTCGAAGACAAGCAGAGGCCCTGAGAAACCAATGATGAGCAGGGGCTGGGCACCCAGCAGGCAGAAGATCACACCCTGCAGCGATGTGGAGATGATCAGCTCAGACACCCCGATCAGGTCTTGCGTCTTCTCCCCTGCGGGCAGGACAGACACATCCAGCGGGACAGGGCCCTTCATCCCCAGCGTCACAGCCCCACAGCTCCTTCCCGCTCCCTCCTGCAGCACCCATGGGGCAGGACATGGCACCCGCACCCCCAGCACTCACCCAGCAGCCCCCCAAAGGTGATGGCTGGTGAAAGTGCAGCGAAGTAGATGAAGATGACGGCTGCGATGCACTGTGGGTCCAGCGCATCCCTGAAGTCACTCAGGTACTTGGGGTACCGCCGCTGCACATCCCGGATCAGCCCCCCAAAGGGCCGGCCCGTGCGCCGCAGGGGGTCATCATCCTCCTCCTCGCCATGGCCCTCCACCACCTTCAGCTTCAGCAGCGCTGCACCCCACGGACAGACAGAGGGACAGTGAGACCCTGCCAGCTGGGGCCCTCACCCTGCCCCGTCCCACGCCGCTGCCACCTTTCTCCTCGGGGGACTTTGGCTCCAGCAGCAGCCTTCGCTCCTGCTCCTCCCTCTTCTTCAGCATCTCACGCTGGAAGTGGGCGACGCTGCGCAGCAGCTCCTCGCCCTGCACCTCGGAGGGCGGCAGCACCACGCTGCAGTCCAGGAACTCATTGATGGCGTTGAGGAGGTCGTGGCGGTCATCAGCCAAGTACGCAGCCTCGTGGAATTGCTGGCATGGGGACAGCGGGGTCAGGGTGCCCACCCGGGGATGCTGCGGGTCCCTGAGCTTTGTGGCCCCAGTGGGGATGCGTCTCTCACCTTGTCGGACATGAGGGTGGAGATGGAGCGCCCGATCTCGTGGTAGTCCATGTGGGTGCTGCTGGGCCCCAGCAGCACAAAGAGGAACCGCACGGGGACGGGCACCTCCAGCACTGAGTCCAGCTCCACCGCCTCCTGCAGCCGCACGAAGGCCATGGTGGGCTGGTCCAGGAACTCCACGCAGCCTGTGGGGCACAGGGGGGCATGGTGGGAGCCCAGTATGTGGTCCCAAACCCCTGCCCATCATGCCCACCCCTTGCCACCTCTCCATACCCACAAGCACCACCGTGGCCTCAGCGTTGTCCGGGATCTTCTCCAGCAGCTTCAGCTCGTGTTTGGACTTGGAGCGAGTGATGCCAGCTGGGGGGGTGGGGGTGAGGACCTCCCTCTGTGGGGACAGAGGAACAACGTGGCTGGGGTGAGGGCCTGTCCTGGGGATGAGGAGCGATGCAAGCAGGGAGGAAGGTCTGGGGATGGTGTGGCACAGCCACGGGAGCCGAGCTCACCTCCCGCTCCACATCGACCCGTGTGTCGTGCTCCACAGCATGGCCAGCAATAAGTGGATCAGTGACAGCCGGCTCACTGCCCTCAGCCACATGGTTGGTGCTGTGATGGTGCACGAGCAGGGAGCCCAGGCTGCCCGCAGAGATGTTTCGGGGGAAGGAGAAGTCCTTCTCATCACTTGGGTGGCTGTGGGACAAAGCCAGGGCTGTCTGGGGTGGCTCTGGCAGAGCTATCCCTGCCAGTGATCCGGGGACAGCGTGGTCCCCAAGGCTGCAGGGAGCAGAGCTTGCAGGGGGAGGACTCTGGATCATTGCCCCCCATACTAACCTGTGCTTGAGCAGCAGTGCCCGCAGCACATTGGCACGGTCCTCAGCCCGGATCTGATCGGTGATTACCATCTGCTCCACCACTTGGTGAGCCACCCCTGGCAGTGTCTTCTGGTCCAGGTCGAGGAGCACGGCCCCTGGGCAGAGGAGGGGGGGGGCTGAGCCAAGCACCCCCCCACACTGCGAGGGGTCCATGTGGCTGCCTCTGCCTCCCTACCGTGGGACAGGGTCTTGCGCAGCTCCAGGAGGCTGCGGAAGGATAGGGAGGCCACGTGCGGCTTGCCCCAGCGATCTGTCTCCTCCTCCACGTCCTCCTCGAACTTGATCCAACGCGCTGTCTCCTTCCACTGCAGCTCCTGGTTCTTGTCCACCACCAGCTCGTTCAGCTCCACAAATACCTGACAGCATGGCCGGGTCAGTCAGAGCCCCCCCAGGGGAGATGCACCCACACAGCCGCTCCCCATCCCCGGCACCAGGTCTCCCATCCCTGCCCAACATCCCACACTGGGTCCCTGCACCTCATGGGGCTGCCGGTCCTGCTTGCGGTGCCGTGTCATGGGCTCCTTGTGGTCCTTGCTGACGTGGACCACCTGCGCCTTGGCGCTCTTCCGGACGAGATGCCGGCGCACTCCCGGCACGTCCTCGAAGCGGTGACCTGTCAGGGACAGGGCGGATGGCGATGGTGGCAGGAGGGTGACCCATGGAGCTCACAGCCCTGAGCCGAGAGTCCCAGCTCTTGTCATAGGGAGCCACAGACTGGCAGCCAGCCTAGGGCAGCTTGCAGCAGAGGGACCAAGGCCAGACAAGGACCACCACAGCCCCAGGGTTAATAAGCATGGCACTCAGTGTAGCAGGGAGCTGGGGATGGGATCTATGCACTGGTGAGGGCTGTGGCACTGGGGGGTCACCCAGTTGCTGCTTCTCTGGTGCCAGTGGTGACAAGCAGGAGCCGAGGTGGTTCCTCACACCAGGGTCACCCCAGATCCCTGTGCCAAGGGTTGTGTGTGCCCATCCACATGGGACCCCGCTGCACACAGCGCTCCCTGGGGAGCTCTGAGCCCTGGGAGTCCCATGGCTGCAACTCGCCAGGGGCTCGCGAGCACTCAGGGGAGGCACCACGGCTGCCTCCAGCTCCAGCCGGCCGGCACATGGCTCAGCCCCAGCTGTGCCAACAGCCATTGCCAGCGCAGTGCCTGGGGTGCAGGGTGCCCCCCACTCACTCTTCATGTAGTCCAGGTCAGCAGAGGCCAGCGTCTGGGCCTCTGACTCGTCCGTCGGCATCTTCTGGTACCGGTCCTGCTCCGCGCCTGTCATGCTGCCGATCCGCCGCCGCTCGTGCAGGTTGTAGCTGCGGTGCCCCGGCTGCGACTTGGGAATGGGCCGACCGGGAGAGCCGGCCTCGGCGGTGGCGGCTGCTCCCTCCACCGCTCCTCCCTCCTCTGCGCTGGGGCTGCAAGGCAGGCGCCCACCTCAGAGCTGAGCCCCCATTGTGTTCCCCAGACCCACTGTGGGGCAGCCAGAGGGGACTGCCACCCCCCAAGCCCCAGGCAAGCCCTGGTGCTGCCCAACCCCAGCCCCACTCACCTGCCTGCCTGGGCTTCCTTGGGGGATGTGGATTCATGAGGGTTCGGGGGGGACCCAGGCAGCACCGGGGGGGCCACAGGATCCTCTGCCCGGTGTTCAGTCACTTCATCCTCCTGCAGGAAGAACTGGGACGGGACATGGGAGGAACTGGCTGCTGTAGAGCCATCAGCCCTGGCCACAGACACCATCGGCTCTGGCACCTTGGCTGTGCCCCTAAAAGCTCCAGAGCTGCCCCTGCACCCGACCCTGGCCTCACCTGCACTGCCTCAGGTGGGCCGGGCTGCAGGAGCTCCTCTGCCGACCTCTCTGTCTCTGTGTCGCACGCCTCGTCTTCATCCTCTTCAGCCTCCTCGATGGTGGGGGTCTCACCAGGGACAGAGGCACGGGCATGCTTCTTCTTGACCTTCTTTGGCACCCCCTTCTTGCGGCGGGTGTCAGAGGGTAGGTGTGTGGACAGCGGGTGGTGGATGTGGTGGGATGACTGGCGGTGGTCTGGGGGGGACAGCATGGGGTCGGTGCCCTGCCCGCTGCCTGCCCACTGCCCTCCTGCTCCCCCAGCCTCACTCACACTCAAAGTCCTCCTCGCCATAGCTGCGCCCGGCCTCCTCTGCGTTGCGAGGGTGCGCGTCGCACAGGATCTCCTCGAAGCGCTCCACACCCAGCGCCTTGTTCAGGTCCTTCTCCTCCTCTTGCTCCCCAAACACGGGCGAGCCAGCGCCCAGCGCCTCCTGCTCAGGCTGTGGGATGGCACAGGGCTGAGTGGGCACCCAGCACCACCACCCGCCACACCACCAGCCCCCCGTACACCCTGATGGTGGCTCTCTGAGGTCCTCAAGGGCACTGCATCCAAAGGATGGGCAACTCGCTGTGCCCCTGCCCAGAGCACCCCCAGCCTCAGCACTGCCCTCCAGCACTCTGGTCTCCCAAAAAGTACCCTAGCACCCACTGACCTGCTCCCTCCCTGACCCGCATCTCTGGTGACACGCTCCCCCTACAAGTGCCCGGGCACCCCAAATGCTGCGTTTCCCAGTCAGCCCGGACCCAGCACCCCACTATCATGCCCTGGTGCAGTGCACCCTTGTGCACTCCCAGTGCCATGTCTTAGAGCCATGCACCCCCAGCAGAGCAGTGCCATGCCCTGGTGCCATGCACCCCCAGCACTATACCCTGCTGCCGTGCACCCCTATGCACCCCCAGCACCCTTAGTGTTGTGCCCACACCTCGTACCCCAGACCCTGCACTTGCGGTGCCCCGGTGCTGTACCTCCACCCTAGAGCTGCTGGGTGCTGCTGGTGCACCGCAGCTGTGGGTGCTGGGGTGCAAGGGGGGGACTCCCGGGCTGGGAGGGGGAGGGTGCTGATGGCACAGAGCGTGCGGGGCTGCGGAGGTGGGGGGTGCAGGGGGATGGGATGTTGGGGGGGCCAGCGCGTCCCCGCCCGTCCCTACCTGAGTCATGGCGGAGCCGCGCTCCCGCCGCAGCTCCCGCAGCGCTTTATCGGGGCGGCGCGGCCCGGCCCGGCCCGGCCGGGGATGGGGGCGGCGGGGAAGGGGGGGGGGTGGACGGGGGGCGGCGGCTCCTTCTCCGGCTTCGCCAAATATTGACGGAGCCGCCCCGCGCCCGCCTCAAGGTGACAGCGGCCCGCAGAGGGCACCGGCTGCGCCCGCAGCACCGGCGCCGGGCCCGGGAGCGGACCGACCCCTCCGGCCGAGCTCTGGCCCCCCGGGAGCGAACAGACCCCCCATCAATGCACGGCCCCCGGCACGCACAGCCGCACCTCCTCCGGTGATGCAGTGGCCCCCGGGAACGCACCGACCCCCCCGCCGAGCTCCGGTCCCTCCGGGAATGCATCGCACACCCCCTGCCCTCCCCGCACTGCTCTGACCCCCGCAGTAATACACGGTCCCCCGGCCCAGCTCC
>NDXB01003205.1:0-18516 GCA_002631895.1 Agapornis roseicollis
AGGGGGGTTGGAATGAGATGATCTTAAGGTCCTTTCCAACCCTAACTATTCTATGATTCTATAAATTAGATAAATTATTATAATTCATAATATTGAACATTACAAATCAGCTTACTATCTGCAGAAACACCCCTTTGGGCAACAGATACAGGTGACCCTAAAAAGATGCTAAGATTATTAACTAAGGCATTTAAGACCATGTGGCCTTATAGAGAGTAAAAGAATATAAAACAGGGAAAAGTATGTGGATTTAGAGAAAAAGTGAACAAAGTGAAGACAGAAACCCTAGCAGAGTTATTTACACAGGAAATTTGAAGTTTAACTTCATCACTTGCAATGATGCTACTAGTGAAAATGCATCTATTTGCATATACAGAGACAGCAATTTTTCTGCTGGCCTGTCAGAACAAAAAATATTAGATTGTTACATTATTTTCTCAAGTAAATGAGAAGCTTGTGATTCACAACCAAGAAACTTAAGCTATTTATTTTTGCCTGGCATATGATAGAGATCATGCATCTTAATGAACTAAAAGCAATCTGTATAAAATCTTGAAAATAGCAACAGCAATAGTAGCAATGTGTCCTTGCATGGTGTTAAATGAATGAAGAAATAATCTGCTTGAGCAGATACATATCAAGTAAGCATGTTTGATAGCTTTACACAGAAGGCTTGGCAGTCTGTGCACACTGTTGCTCCTGGCAGACTGCGAGCTTCAGTGTGGAGCCCTGCTAGATGACCCCCAGCTATTTAGAAACCCTGCCTAACAGAAAGAGAACATGAGAAGCAGTTTCTGAAACGACACCTATTCCAAGTGCCTCTGGCTTTTCCCATTTCTCTGTGTAGTGTACAGATTCACAGTATTATATCTTTTAAAATGCTTTTCTCTCCTTTGCTGTGTCAGAAATATAAGCAATAGGGAGAACCAGGAGACCTAGTTGTGCTTAAAGGGCTGAGACAGAGAGGAAGCCATAGGAAAATACACAAGCCTTTCCCTGTATCATTTCAGTTGGTAACACCAGCATCACAAGTAAAGCATACTCAGAAAGTACGGCCATTTTTTAGTTGACTACTTCCCTTCAAAGTTTTCACCTGTAATATTTCTAGTCTCAGCAAAAGGCTTCTGTGAAACTGAATCTGTTTTTACAAAGGCTATTGTGTTTGCTCGCTGGGCATGTACAGTACCTTCTGGCTTGTCTTGCTCCTGGTAAACTCGTGCGTTTCCTTTGAGCTTGACAAAGGTAGGAAGGAGCCTGCCCAGGGACCAGGCTGTCCTGCTGACCTGCTGGTGCTACCAGCAACACAAACCCTGTTCTTTGTAAGCCAGCTTCCAGAGATCAGCTCTCTGCCAAGCCGTTCGCCATGGGCACACGCTGCCACCAGAGTTTAATTATACCCTTCATCACACAAAAGCAGCTAATTCATGCCATAAATCATATCCCGACATGCAAACTTTTGGCGTCTCATTTTGTTTGCATGGATTTATTTAGTGCAACTGACTTTGAGGTGAGGAACTCTTTTATGTTGTTGGTGTTTAGAGAAAGATTAATAGATTATTTGTTACTGGTTTAATAAATGCACCCCACAAACTTCAGTCAACTGTATTCTGTTCATTTCACAGCTCCTAACTGGCTCAGAGAACAGGTTCTATTTCCAGTCTGAAGTGCCAAGCTTATGTTTATTAAAACATAATTACCTTAATGTAATTGTTTTGAATTATTACATGTCCATTAAGTAGGACATAGTTAAAACAAATAAAAACATTCCTTGATCAGAGCTGATTTTCTAACCAGTTATGGAAACAACCACAGGAAAAGAAAACCACAAACCCCACACTTCAAATTAGGTTGCTTTCCTCATGTGAATTAGTCGCAGTCTTTGTACCCACTTTGGGGCAGTACTTAAAAGTAATTTTTTCACCTCCAGCTTCTACATCAATCCACAAACTTCAAAATATATAAAATTTGCTATTTTAGGGGCAGGAGTTCAAGGTCTGCCCATTTTTCACAAGACTTTAATAGGAAAAATTGAACGAAGCGAAGGTCTAATATTTTTGTGACACCAAATTCCAGGTTCAGAATGACATCAGAAATCTTGAATTTATGAAGAATATTCAGCAAGGGGAGTTTAAGTATTTCAGTAAATCAGGGTTTCCAGAAGACAAAACTGGTTCAAAATGTGCATTTTGCAGTTTTTGCCTGCCGTTAATAATGTCATTCCAGGGGCCAAATCTTTAATGAATTGGCATAAAGGGGAAGAAGAGAAGCTGATCAACTAGGCTAGAGTCCGCACTGTTTAAAAATAGGCTTCAATGGTGCAGTTTGAACTCCTTTCTAATTTCCAGGAAACCTGTCTGACCGAATTCAGTTGCTTTACATAAATTCCACCTTCCAATTAGGCAGTATTTGAAGGCCTGGATGAATTTTCACTTCCACAAAACCTCAAGAGTAAGATTCACAAGCCAGCTGGTCTTTTTTTTTGTGATGGATCTAGATCACTGAGACTTCCAGTGCTCTCACTTTATCTGGGTAGAGATGTCCACCCAGAGAGAGGGGAACCTTCTCTTTAAAATGCAATTATTTTTACTGTCAGTTTACTACAACCCTTGCTTTTTTCCACCTCCAAAAGCCACAAAATCAGATTAATTTTACTCTTCTTTTATCCCACTTTGAACAAGCTCTCCAAGAACACCACCAGTGTTCACGGCATTTTAGATATTAGATGGGTTCTTCATATTACAGACAATAAGTATTGGGCCAGAAAAGCAGACTTGTCAGAAAGAAATCTCTGAGCAGCATCACAAGTTCAGGGGATCTAGGAGTAGTGAGATGTGGCTGGCACCATTCAATAGGGATACCAAACTGAGGTCCCAGTTCCAGCCTAGCTTTCTGTTTCAAGGTCCTCTGCTCACATTGAAGATGGCGCTAGGTAGCAGTGCTGTAAAGCTAAGGTGTGTGAAGCAATGTAAATTGTGATTTCAAGGCTGCCAGTACTTCTGATTTAACTACAAATCTCTCAGCATTCAATTTTTTAATTAAAACTCCAGGTCCTGGATTTACATCTGCTTGCAGCCCTTGTGTGTGGAGAAGAGCTTTGAACATTGATCCGAGAGCCACCTAAAAGTATAAAAATGAAATAGTTTTTAAAAGCAAATACAAAGAAACCTGAGTTTGTTTTTATTAAATCTCATGATCATTAAGTGAGTCCTTCAATTTTTCAAGACCTGATTCATATGTTTTGAACATAAGGGTGTAACCAAGGAACAACTATGAATTAGATCTCCCAGGTTGTGCAGTTCACCGAGCTGTGTAACAAACTCATCTGCACAGCGCCTTTGTGCTCCTGGGAAGCTAAGGGCTGACTCAGTGTAACTGAAGACTGAGCTATGAGAGTTATCTAGAGACCAGAAAAGGAAGAGCAGCAAAGGAGGGGTCAGTGCTTGAACCAGGTTGCAAGAGCAGTCTCTTTGGCAAGAGCCACAGCAGCAGGGTGCTCCCTGTACCAGCATGGTACAGTCCTGGAAGGAAGTTCTTCATGAAGTGAGTTTGCTAGACTGAAAGGGTAGAAGGTAGTGTTCTGTGCTCACCACTCCTGCAGCAGCATCAGGGGATTTCCAGGGTGCCTCCTTGCCATCCCCAGAAGCATCCCAGGGACAGCGCATTCAGGAACTGCAGCTGCCCCACCAGATCCCTAGCTATTGCAATGCAAGAACTGCTTTTCACATTTGTGCATGTCTGTAATTTATTGCCACCAAGAAATCAGAAAGGCTAAATCCTGATCTGGTTTATGAATTGCAGTTTTGTTTTTCTGATCAGCTGGCTTTTCTTTCTCTGTTCTCTCTAGCTGTTTGTCCATTTTGGTCTCCTGTTTTACCTTCTCATCTGCTGATGGTTTAAGCTTTGTAGGTAAGAGGACAGGCTTTCTAACTCAGCATGTGTGTGAGCACAGCCCTGGAGTGAGGCTACTCAGCAGCACCGTAACACCATCAACTCTTAGTAATTTCTGTTCTGTAAACTCCAGTGCAGTTTTACAGTTGCAAGAATCAAAGTCTTTAATATGGGAGATTTATCCCATTGCTGTCAATTTACAGGGAAAGTAGCTCTAGCCTTAGATATTCCAGGACAAACCATATACCAGGACATCCACATGTCCTCTTGTGGCAAGTGATATTGCACGGCTACAGCCTGGAGCCCTTTTCTGCACTGAATAAGCAGAGGTCAGCTGGAACACCTGTACAACTAGTCACATCAGAGAAGAGCAGCAGGGATACCCTGACAAAGGTGACAGCTGGAATCCAGTGACTTCCCAAACACTTTGTTAAGCTTGTTCCCACTCTAATTTTGAGTGGCTGTGGGGAAAGAGATTGGCCGAGAGGAAGATGTGTGCTGGCCTGGGTGACCTATGGTGGCTCAACAGCCTGAGGTTTGACATCCCCACCGTATGTTTTAGCACTGTCCTGGGTTCAGCAGTTGCAGTCAGTTTTTCTTCTCTTTAGTAGCTGTGTTTTGACTTAACCCAGGAACAAGGCTGATAAGGCCGATGTTTTTGGTTGTTGCTGAGCGATGTTTGCCCTGACCAAGGACTTTGTGAGCCTCATGCTCTGCCGGGGAGGAGAGGAAGCTGGAAGGAAGGAGGGACAGGATGGTAATGACAGGACCAAACTGACCAAAGAGGTATTCCATACCATAGCACGTCATGCCCAGGATGTAACTGGGGGTGATCCGGAAGGTTCTCTCGGGGTGGTTGGAGGAGTTGGTCGGTCAGCTCTCGGTTGGTGGGGTGTCGTGAGTTATCTGTTGTGGTTGATGGGATGCTGTATTCTTTTCCTGTATCATTATTATTATTGGTGGTAGCAGCAGTGATTTGTGTTATACCTTAGTTACTAAACTGTTCTTATCTCAACCTGTGGAAGTTACATTCTTTTGATTCTCCCCCCTCTCTCTGGAAGCAGGGGAGGGCAAGAAGGGGGGGGTGGAGTGAGTGAACGAGCTGCGTGGTTGATTGGGTTTAAACCACAACAAGCACTCATATTTTCAGGAAGATCTTCAAAGCTTTTAAGGCACTGCCAGAAAGGAGTTTCTAATGCCATTACCTGTCTACTCATTCACACCCTCTTATTTTCCCTTTTTCTGCTCACGGAGGTGAGGGAGGCTGGCAGACACAGGGAGAAGTGTGTGGCAGGCTGGAAGGAGCCTCATGGCTAGCAGAATGATGGAGTTGCCTGTCGTGGGGAGAAGTGGACATCAAAGAGGGGTTGGTAGGTCAGGAAAGACCTGTCGGCTTCCTGATGGCTGCAGCATGAGGGCTGCGGCAGGGCAGTGGAGGGAAGTAGAAGGCAACACAGTGATGGATGTGCTCTATAATTACCTGAAAGGAAAATGAAGCAAGGAGGTGGCTGGTCTCTCCTCCCAAGTAACAAGAGGAAACAACTTCAAGCTGCATCAGGGAAGGTTTAGGCTGGATATTATGAAAAATTTCTTCATGGAAAGGGTAGTTAGGCATTGGAACTGGCTTCCCAGAGAATGCGTGGAATCACCATCCCTGGGGTGTTCAAAAACTGGCCCTTAGTGACACAGTTTAGTGGTGGTCTTGGCAGTCCTAGGGTAATGGTTGGACTTGAGGATCTTAAAGGTCTTTTTCAACTTAGTTGATTCTATGATTCTGTGTGGCACTGGGGCTGGGTGAGTTGGAGGAACTGCGTGTCAAATGCAGGTGGCTTTGATAATGTGAACACTAAGCAAAAATCTATGGAAAAGGCTCTTATCTCTTGGATAAAAAACCCTGAAGTACTATATTCTTATCAGGTACCCATTCTGTCTGGATGGGCATAAAAATGCCAGTTTCAGGCTGTAAAGCCCTAAGCTCAGCTGGAGCTTTCTATGTGATCATCAGTGACACCTAGAGAGACAAAGAACTTGTACGTGTGCTTTGTGAGATACATGAATAGCTGCACTTCTAAAGGTTTAAATGTTGTAACTGCAGGACCTGTAATACTTGCTGGGAAAGTGCTCAGCTCTCACTGACACTACCTGACCAAACCAATCAACTGAACTTCTTGCAGAAAGCAGAAACATTGGTCACTTTGGCTTCAGACCCTGTGGCACCTGAGTGATCTTCTGCAGTGGGGTGGTGAAGACTGCTCTGGAAAGCTGCAGCTGCTAAACAACGAAACCAGCAAAATCTAGTGTAAACCGTGACCCCCAACAAGATCCTTTGTTAGCTGCAAGGCTGAGTGACTCTCAGAGGGGGATACATGGAGACACTGGAAGAAGAGAAGCTTGATATGGTGCTTCTTTCTCCATGTAGTCAGGAGATCAGAAACAAAACCCAGGGGTCTGAAACAGCCAATTTTTTATGTCAGTGTAAATAAAACATACTACAATGAAATGCAGAGAAACTTTGAGAGGATTCAGATCAAAAATAACTGTTTTCACCTTGTGGAGGTATCATAACAAATCAGTATTGTGCAGCAGTGAGAAGTTCCCTCTACATGAGGGCAAACCAGCAACACTTGGCTATCACTTTTCAGCACCTTCGGATAAAAAACATAAATCAGAAAGTAGCCCTAAATCAAAAGATGAAAGTGTTCAAAAGAATACAAATGGTCCATATGCTCACATGTGCTGCACAGAAACTCCGTAGTGAGACAAGAAACACCATTTGGGCTATCCAAAGAATCTCTGCATACGCTCATTTGCAGAAAACAGAAGAAAAAGAAAAATATGGGGTATGCCAGCTAATTATAATGATTTTTTAACTTGAAAAGCTTTAATTTGGTTTTCTGTAAATATAAGTGAAATTTAAGAGGGGTAACTGAGGTTGAAATTTCAGTCACAGAGATGGGGTACTGGACATTGGTTTTATTTATTCAGTCAGAGAGAGGGATCTTTGAGAGTTTTGGTTGCACAGCTGCTGAGTGACTGATTTCCAATTGTTTGGGACTGAGCATCCAGCTAATGCTCTTCTGTATGATCACAGCTCTACCCACCAGCTCCTGAATGACTGATGGTCAGCGGATGTGGTGAGGCACACAGCGATGAGAGGAAGTGCTGAAAGGCAGGCCAAGGCTTTGCAGTCCTGCTGGTGGGGCAGTGGCTGACCTCTCCGACATGGAACCCCATCGTAATTAGGAGAAATCTATCCAGATTATACTATTTTACCAGTTAAATGGCTTATCCACTGTGTGCACTTCATGGACAGTCTTCCAAATTATTTCTCTATCTCTCCTAAATGCGGGAATGAATATTTTTCCAAAGAAGCTGTAAAATCATACACTTCATAAAGACCCATATAACTTGAGCAGGGATGGTAAAATCTTCGCCAAGGTATATACAAATAGCCTAGCACCTTTTCTGACATCCATTATCCACTGTGACCGGTCAGAGAGGTAACACCTCCAGAGGCAGTCCAACAATAACATAAGGAAGTTATTAAATATTATTCATTGCCTTTAGTGGAACAAGATAGAAGCCTAATTTGCAGTCTTGGTTCCAAGAAAACATTTGATAGGATCCCAAGGGATTTTTTTGTTCTTTACTTTAGAAGTTTTTAATTTTGGCTCTGAGTTTAGATCATGGATAAAAATGTTTTCCAAAAAACTATACCTTGGTGATAACAACTTGAAATCCCTCCCACCTTACCTCTTGATTTAAGAGGGATGAGGCAAGAATGCCTCCTCTCCTCCCGCTTTGTGTGCCATCATCATTACGCTCATGAATTATAAGTGTGTAACTGAGAGTCAGGAATACCAGAACCAGTTCTTTCAGATTGTCTTGGAAAACTAATCAGCTCTTCCCAAAGCATTTCCCACGTACCCATGTCAAAGTTAGGACTCAAAACCGGTCTGACATCAATCAGTGGCCATTTCTGCTGGCCCAGCTTATTAAGTATGTATAACCAGTGAATTCTTAGGTGAAATGGGTTTGAAATATTTTCATGTAAAGTGTCTAGTAGAACCACATCCTATTTTTCAAGAAAATATACCAAATCCATTAAAAAAAATACTGCTAAATGCAAACAGCTGGCAAAAAGTTTCTAACAATATTTGGTCTTATATCTTTCTCAAACCAAGCACTTTTTTTAACCCTTGCTCCTTCACTCATTCAAAACCACAGATAAATCCAGGAAACACAGCAGAGAATTTCTGTGGAAAGCCAACCATGAAGTGTACTCAAAGGAAAAACCTTTTCAACTTTCTCATTAAGTTTAAAAAAAAAAGAGAAAGAAACAGAAAGAAGACGAAGATGAAGAAGACGAGATCAGCCAAGGCCCTCCAAATAAGTTTCTGCAGTTTCCATTATGGGGGTTTTCTCTTCTAAAATAAAATGATCCTGCTCAATTGTGAAAGCCTGAACAAAATGATTGGAAGACTGATGAAGAACTTGATCATGCAAATTAACAGCAGCAGCTCACACAAATGAAGCTCCTTGGATCTAGGAGGTGTGCTGGCACAGCCCTCATTCACTGCACCTTATGCTCGGAAGCCATGGCTCCAGTTGCATGCTAAAATGATCCTTGGCTTATACATTCCTTTCAAACAACAGCAAAACAGAAAAATATTAAGGCATAAGTGTGAATGGAGCTCATCAGCTATGATCAAAAGAAAACAGGCTTTTCTCAGCTGGCACTGTTTACCTCAGTAATAGTTTTAAGAACATTGCAGGAATCAATGTCCTCCAGACACATTGCCTGATGTCTTCTTAGCTGTTGGTTTGTTAATAAATACGGGTGGATGTTAACACTTCCAATACTACAACACGGTTTAGTCTCTTAGGCCTGTTGAACAAGAAAAGTTCAAAACTAGTGCAGAATTCAGATAATTTATTTTAACTGGCTAAATATTAGGCACCATATTTTAATTTGTCAGTTTAGGCTGTGCCCTTATCCAATTATAGAGACATTCTTAAACAGGATAAACTGCCCAGCATGATTCACGTCAGCATTGTATGTGGGCTTCTAAACTGGGGAGCCTGACACAACTACCTCAGTGTCTGAGCTGGGGTGGAACCCTAGCCTCTGTGGTCTGCAAGGCCATCCCTGGGATCAGTGCCATGCCTGACTTTGATCTGCCTAGTCTGGAGTCCAGCAGTGGGGAATCAGCAGCAGCAGATAGCTCCCCATCATCTGACTAACAAAGTGTGTGTAGCTGACAGCCCACACCCTTATAGCTATTGGGATATCCACTGTTCCAAAGACAACTTGTCTGTGCTCTTTCTCCTTTCTCTGCACTGTAATTATCTGTGATTATTCATTACATAGCCTGTTTACTTTTACCTTCTGGATCCCAATCTGTGACTTTGGTTGTGTGATGACTAGGAAAGATACACGAGGGTTTTACTGAGCCTAGTTGTGAATGGGATTAACTGTTAAGTAGAAACCTTAACTGGCAAGATTTTAGATATAAAAGCAGGAAAACTTCAGCTCTACTGAAAGCATTGGTTAACTTCTCAGGGTTTTTTTTAATTACTGAAAGTAACGTAAATATAAAAGGGGATATCCTGTCCAATTATAAGAGATGAATTACTTTGATTTGTAGCCGCTAAATCCAGAAAACCTGAAGCGATCTCTACAATTCCACTGAATGAACTACTTTATAGAAAGAAAATTGTATAAAACTATGTTTCTATTTCACCAAGGTTATCTGCAGAAGCGTTCTTTGAGCACACTGCAGATAGCTCAACCCTATGGAAGTGTATCAGCAGAAGCAGGAGTCCAGATGCTCTACATCTTAGCAGGACATTAATAGGAAGCAGATACTAAATCTGTATATGTGTCAGGGGACGGATGTATTATTGGCTTGAACAAAGTTTCAAAGACCAAAGTTTCACCTCACCAATCAGATGAAGGGAATGGGCAATTTCCCTTTGGAAACCTTCTGTGATCTGTTTAGTGACTCAGTGTAGACAGCAGGCAGACGCATTCAAAAGGGTATTAGAGAGGAGAATGGAAAAAGGCAAAATCAAGAAAGGGAAGAAAAACGGTAAGCGTTTTTATTAAAGAACAGAATGTAAAAAAGCTGTGGCTGGGGTGGGTTGGAGGATTGCCTGTGCATCAGAGTAACTTGGTTAGATATCTCATTCCAGTGCATGCATTAGAGGGAGATAATTAGGAGCTGAAGTCTCCTCCAGCCAATCAGCCTGCAATTTATGGTATATTTAGCTGCTCCTCAGCAATGAGGAGTCCTGGGCAGGCATTCACAGAGAGTTATTGCCTTCTCTGCAGCCCTTACATCATCATCCAAACTCTGCAGTCATCATCTAGAAATTTATACCTCACGGCTAACTACTGTTTCAGTTGAGCAAACACTACACTTTTTCTTAATAAGAAGACAGCTTGTGATGATATGCAGCTTTTAAAAGTCTTGTGAGATCCTGTGTATATGATAATGCGCTTTTGGCAGCTTGTCGGGGAGAAAAGTGCAAAAGCAATCTTGTTGTTTTGAGGAAGAGAATATGATTAAAGTTTGGTTTGTGTGGCTTGAAGAACTGACAGAGAAGAGATAAATGATGAGGCCAGTTACATAGCTGATATTAAATTACCAACACTTTGTTTACTTAACCTCCAAACAACCACTCAAGATCTCTTACTTACTGAAACAGTTAAAAATAAAACCTCTTAGAACATTTAAAGCTGGCCACAAACATTTCAGGGAAGCTGGTGTTTCCCATCTCCCTGTACGGCATTAGGGCTTCCCTCCTACACCTTGATATGCTTCATTTAGAAAACAGCTGAAGGCACTAAGCTTTTAAACAAGAGTCTATTTATGTGAAGCTTTTTTTGGTCTATAACTTTTCCACTGGCAGTAGCAATGATGGGAGTCAGGGTAGGCAGGGCCCCCGGCAATGTAAGCATCTGTCCCCACTGAAAGTACATCTGCATGGGATGGTGTTTGAAAGGCCAGCAGCTTGAGAAGCACCATCTGCCTCCCCATCCTTCCTGTGGCAGCCACTTCTGCAGGCAGAAGGACAAGCTGGGGGCTTAAGGCATTGAGCAGGTGAATTCTCTGGTCATATTGGCTCAGCCTGAAAAACAGGTACATTTTGAGATGTTTATATTTCTCGAATGCTGTTTCCTGTGCTGGTGAAATTATTCTCTCATACAGCAGTCATAAGATAATGATGCCATGTACACCCTTCTGTGTACACATGGACTGACAAGTAGGTATGAAGGCAGGCAGTTGTACAGATTTTGTACTTAATACCTTTGAATCAGATTGTGCTATTAACAAGAAATGCATCCTGCATGTGATTAATATTTTTCATTAAATAAAACTTTTGGGATGCTGACTGTGCAAGTGTCTTTAAATGCATGGAACACCATCACCAAATCTGTGTTTAAACACAGGCAATTTTGTATCAGTTTGTCTTCTTCACTGTATTAAATAACATTGCCAACATTGCTGTTCTAATTTAGCCACAGAAGTGACCTGGTCTGAGGGTTGCAAATATTTATTGGGTTATCCCTGCCTTAGCTCATCCCAAAACCTTTTTCACCTGGAGGTGAAATCCAGCTGTGACGAACAGGGTGAAAAGGCATAGGCGCTCTAGTTTCTGGATAGCTATGTCATCTCTTCATCCCTTACAACTACAGAGCACCTCTCCAGCAGATGTGGCAGCTTGTGTCTTCTTCCATATGCTTAGACTAAGCAGAAGGTAGATGAAAAGCGGTTGAGGAACTGCTGAATGTAGATGCTTCACTTGGCCTGACCAACTCCTGCTCGTGCACTTGCTCTGAAACTCCCCAAACCTCCTGACAGTTTCTGGCTGAAGAGACTGGGACAAACCAGATAAAAAAGGAGGAACGTGGGAGACATAGAAGAAGAAGGATTGAGGTCATGAACAGAAACAAAGTGTGAGAGAGGGAAAAAGGCAGAGGAAAATAGGAAAAAAGAAAAGTATTAATACAGTACAATATTCGACAAGAAGGAAAATTATGTGGAGGGAAAACAGACTTTGGAAAAGACCCAAGAAAGGAGAAGTAGGTGAGGACTTGGCAAGGGAGATAAGCAACATCAACAAAAGGATAGATTTCTTATTTTATCTTTCAGAAAAGTGCTGCCAAAATAAGATAATACTTAACTATAGTTACCATTATTAATTAGTTTGTATAGGCAATGTGAAAGTGAAGAGGAGATTACCAAAGAACGTAGCTCTGGCAAGATGCCATGCACCAGGGAAACTTGCAGGAGGACAATCCATCAGTTTTCCTGGAGGGAATGGAAACTCTCTAGGGCAACCTGGGTGGAAAGTTTGAAGCAGAGGCGAAATCTTTTAGCCTCTGCTCACCTGTGGAGGAGGAAAGGCTGAGCAGGTCATCAAAAGAGCCTGTTGCCTCACAGTCTCACAGCAGGTTTGAATGTGGATGTCATGGTGAGACAGAACAGGCCATTCTCATGGCATACTTTTAGTGAGAGAAACCTAATTTCTTTTGTAGTTTGCAAGCCATCATTAATGGTAATTCAACAATGCTTTTGCATTTATTTCAGTTGAATCAGCATTTGTTCTTAATACAATCTAGTGGATGCAGCACTGCCACAACTAGATATTGTTGCTATTCCTGGGTAGTATACTGGTCAGCCTTGAGCATGTGAAATTCTCTGTCTGTTCCTCAGTTTCCCCATCCATAAATAAGGCTGTAGTACTCACTCATTCTTTCAGGTACTTTGAGATCCACAAGAGAAAAGCACTTATTACAAGCATGGTGTGACTAAAATTACCTTTTCTCCTGTGCATGCAGAACTGATTTTCTTCTTAATTTTCAAGACTTTAGTATGTTTTACATTTCTTTTTTGTTTTGTTTAGTACCTAAATCACATCAATAGATTCATCTTCTCACTTGCTTTTCTACTTCATAAAAATGCTGATATTTCATAGCCTAGTTTTAAAGTAAAAGTGTGAAGAATATGGAGTCCTATAGGAGAGTGATAGTAGCATCACCCAAGTCCCCAGAAGAATAAAAACCCCTTTCCTCTTAATCTAGGCATAATTTGCTAATTCTCTTTATCCCACTTTAGAAATATACACTCTGTTGCACTTTGGATTAGGTAGTATGGAGATCAGAGGTCATCTATTATACACAGTACATATTCAACTATCTTTATAAATAGTGGAAGACACCATGAGCTGTGTGCAGCATGCTTAAATTTTATATTTAATGATATATTTCCCTACAGATTACAGTGTTCTAGCATTTTTAAGGTATTGCCTTGCTGGGAAGCTTTTTTTAAACAAACTACTTAAGAATATCCTCCCAACAATGCACTAGCACCTATCAAAACCTCCTGATCCTTGAGACTTCTACATACTATCACAGATCTAAAATGTGTCACCTACTTGCCCCTCATATTTGTAAAAATTAATGAAATCTGTCCCCTCAGTTTATCCTTCACAAGTAACAGACAACCTTGTAGTTATAGTCACCTATAAAAATAGGAAGCAATTCACCCTAAAAGCTGCTAGATTTAGTAGGATTTTGCGTAGCAGTGGCTAGGTATCCCTAGGAGGACAGTCAGGTCCCTGTTACATTGTAAAGGAAGAAATAATAAACGTCTATCAATCAGATAAAGATCAGTCCTGAAAGGGGGAGATGGGACTAAGAAAGTCAAACAATAAAATTTGATAATATGTTTACAATTAAAACGTTATGAGTGACTTCAAGATATCAAAGAAGAAAAAAAAGTAATTATTTATATCTGGCATGATTTTCAAAGTTGTCATTGTACTCACAGGTTCTCCTTGAAGTCACTGTAAACTATGGGTATGCAGCACCTTTGAAAACCTTGCCAAAATTGCCTTTAGACAGTAAGCTCCTTAGGGCAGAGACCTGTTACTCATTTGGCAAATTGTATTGCAATGCTCTTTTGCCTAAACAGGGCTGTTTGTTAGTAATAATAATAGATAACAGATTTGTGCTGGAATTCAGAAATATCTGATGTGGTTCTATAGCCTGCTTATTAACACAGTATTTCAAAACATTAGCTAAAAGCTCATTTTGTAGGTAAACAACCAAGGAAGTATGACCAAGGGAAGCTGGCAGAAAACAATTTAGAAATAGAGAGGTGTTTGCTTGGTCAAACCTGGAGCTTCCTTTCCACTGCGTGTTTCTGTTTCACATTATTTGACTCAGGCTGTCAGCTGGGAAACTTAGTGAACAGGTAGGCCATGAAATATGCATCTGCCTACATTATTTTAGAGCTCAGAATCGGATATATGCAAGTACATACATCAGCACTCACACCCTCAGCCCTGGGGGTGTTGCTACACTCCCCAGTTCATGTGCAATCCCTCTGCCTGTGCCAGAGACAACTAAGAATGCATGTTGACTCACTTTGCCTGGGAAGTGCCAGAGCATTAGGTTTCAAATTCAAAGGGTATCAGCACAGCAGCTACTTTCCTCTGCTCTTACTTCAGAAACTTTGTTCAGTCCAGCAGCTCAGTCTACCCCAGCTGTAACTCAGTACAGTATTTTGCAGTTCAATTTACAAAGTAAACTAATTACACACCTTCTCAACACACATATGAAAAGCCAGCCATTACAGAAACAGCACTCTCATGCCAAGAGTGTCAGAGAAGCTGCAAAAAGCCCACACCTTTTCAGAACTATTCACTTATTTCTCTAAGCCCTGCTTTTCTCCAGCTGTTCCTCATCTGTAGAGTGGGGATAATGATACCCACTTTTCTGAAGGGCTTGGAGGCAGTGAGGAAGAGTACTGCCCGAGGAAGGTGTATGATATTCTCAGAGGAACGTCTGCTGCACTGCTGAATTAGCACCACTCCAGGTGCTGGCTATGTCAGCAGACAGCAATGCAATACCCCTTTCACAGTACTATTTATCCAGAAGATAATTACAAGGAAAAGGAAAGAAAACTAACCAGCCCTAATAAACACCAGCCCTTTCAGGAATGAATCTGAAAGCCATTTTTCTAGGTATCAGATGATAGGAACCATAAAGTTAAAGCATGTGCTTAATTTAATGGACCTGGTCAAAAGCACTGTCCGGAGTGTTTATTTGTTCATTAATTTTTACTTGAGTAGACAAAGTAAATCTGCCCTTGGTTTTCATAAAATCTTTCTTGCTACATTCTATTTAGTTTAAATTGGCATCTATTTGATTCAACCTGTAAAACCCAGTCAAACCCAATTAGTGTCATTGAAACTTCTGGAGTTCACTTTCTCCTTCTCCTCCAGAACTCCAGAGATCTAAATTTGAAATTACTCCAAATTTTCACTTGCATGAGGGATGGGATGAGAGGAACTAAATAACAATAATGCCAGAGAAGTAAAGAAGTGGCCGTGGAGCCTGTTTTTACCTGGCTGGTTTTCCTCTCTTGCTTGTTTGCATTTGGTTTTGTTAAAAGTTCTGAGTACTCCAGCTCAAGTCATAGAATCCCCTGCCAGAGGCAGGGACATCTTCCACCAGACCAGGTGGCTCAAAGCCCCATCCAACCTGGCCTTGAACACTGGCAGGGATGGGGCAGCCACAGCTTCTCTGGGCAACCTGTGCAAGGGCCTCACCACCCTCACAGGGAAGAACTTCTGCCTAATATCTAACCTAAATCTTCCCTCCTGAGGGACTCCTGAAGGACTCAGTTGCAGAGGGCAAGCCATGGTGCTGCTGCTTTCATTCACAGACCTCAATGAGCTGCTTGCAACCAGAGAACCTGAGATAGGATCTGTTTCTTCTGGATACCCCCATCCCCCTGCTGCTTCAAAGATCAGCATGGAGCTAGTGAAAGGTGATGGAGCACAGTCTGGCAGCTGGAGGGAAGCATGCAGTGCCTGTCTTGGCTTCACCAATGGCAGGTCCACTGGCTGCCTTCATGAGGAAGCTGGCAGTGCAGCTGCTCCGGCAGCCTGGCCAAGGTGGGTCCCCTTGGCTTCCTAAAAGGGTGTAGCTGGGCAGCTGCCGGGCTGCGGGCAGTAGGGAAACAAGTTAATTTTGCTCACAAAAGCTTCAGTAGCTCATTACAGAAAAGGAGACTTCAAAAATATTGCTAAAATATGAATGTTTTTCAGGGGTTGCCACAGAAACATGTAGAGCATATAATCCAAAATAGGATGTCTAGACAAACTCCTACTGTCTGACCTTTTATGTATTTCCTAATCCAGCCAATCTTGCCAAGCAAATTGGTGACTAAGCAGCAATTCACTTTACACGGTGTCGTAAAGGCCTGACAAGGCCCAGGTCACGGTTATAAATTTCAGTCTGGCTACTTCAGCAACTCTCGGCTTCCTTTACCAGCACGGCTCCCGTGTGGTTTCTGGGCTGTGATGTGTGCTCTGGATCATCGTGAAGTAATTTTGGGGCTGTAAAATCCAAAAGCCACAGCTCCGCTGCGAAACAGAGAGCACTTTCATCCAGCAGGACCCCAGAGTTTACATAAAGCCGCTAAAAAGGGAGGCTGGAGAGAGTCTTAGGAGAAAGTGAAATGAAAGGCAGTGGTACTGGGGCCTGCAGCAGCTGCCTCCTTATGGGGGCCAGGGGCTTGTGTGCCTCCTTCCCCCAGCACCCACCGCCCAGAGCTAGTGGCACCAGCACGTGCTAGTCATGGCAAGACACAGAAGGTCTTTCTGCTCATGGCTCCCCTTTCCTCTTCCCTGCAGGAGCCCCTTTGCTTTCCTCTTTTCAGAAGTAGCCCTGCACAGAAAAGTAGCCAGCTCCAACCCTCCCATCATGGCACAAAATTCACCAGATGTCCTTTAGTGATGTGTCATTTACCGTTATGTGGTCAGATTCGTAATGAATCTTAAAAATGGCTTTAAAAGCAGGGAAGGAGGAAGGGAGCCTTTACTCAGTGCTCAGTAACCTTTAAGAAGCTATGTGTATCTAAGTGTATTCATATATGTATGTGCAATAGTAATGATTGAACTCCATCTTGAAGGTCTTTTCCAACCTTCATAGAATCATAGAATAGTTAGGGTTGAAAAAGACCTTAAGATCATCTAGTTCCAGCCCCCCTGCCATAGGCAGGGACATCTCCCACTAAACTATGTCACCTTAATGATTTTATGATCCTATGTATGCATATACACATGCATTTATACACATACTAATGTAGAGATGCACAAGCTCATAAAGGTGAACAGATTTTACAGCAAAAAGAAACCAAAACAGTAACTTTTTTCTTTTTTTATACTTTGTTCCACATTGCCCATTTCTCTCTCCTCCACAGAGGGAGATTTGGGGCTGTGCTTAGTTTGAAGGTAGGAGGGCTGCTCTGGTCAGGGTAGGAAAACAATTTCAGTGCTTTTGAGTTAAGTTGGTCCCAGGTACATGTTCTGGTAAGCTTAAGAAAATCTTGTACACACTTCAGGGACAGAGCTGAGCAACACATGTGTTACTGCACAGAAAGCAAGTGAGAAAGAGAAAAGAGACCTATTGTCAGAAGGAAATGGGAGGGAGGACCCAGAATGGGTGAGGAAAAGAAGTGAAACTAATTACAATTTGATCACACATTAAAAGAATCGTGTGCTGTACAGTATTATATAGTGGTAATTATACACATTGTATGAAACAGTGGTAAGAATTAACGACTTAATATCTGGCCACTCCATATAGCTTGTTATAGAGAGGTGTTGGATTTTATATATATTTCCTGTGAAGTTTAATTTTCCATGTGGTGTTTGGTCAGGAAATGGAGACCCCCTCAGGTGGAGTGCCAGGAGAAACCCTTCAAGGAGGACGTGTGCTGCAAAGTGAGAAGGGAAGATCCCAGGGGTGAACATTTCATCTTCTGAGCCACTGGCTTTGTTTTATGCACAAGATGTTGTTTTTACCACAGAGGTTTCATTCTTAAGAAAGATTCCCAAAAAAAAAAAAAAAAAAAAAAAAAAAAAAAAAAAAAAAAAAAAAAAAAAAAAAAAAAAAAAAAAAAAAAAAAAAAAAAAAAAAAAAAAAAAAAAAAGGCGAAGAAGAAGATTTCTGAGATGAATGGACATTAATCCATACAAGCACGAAAGAAATTAATGGCTTGTGATTAATTAGAGATTAATAGGAAGACTGTGAGGAAAAGCACTACACTGAATCCATGTCCTGCATCACTGGTAAACAGCTGTTCCTTTCATCTGGAGGTTCAGAAGTTTCTTCTTCGAAGGGTCAATACTGTTGCTTCTGCAGCACAGACCATCAGATAGAGCCCTGGCATCAGAAGACTCAGCTCTTAATCTTCTCAGTGCCCTGGGGCAGTGTGCCTGCAGGTGACTGCTTTACCCCTCTGTGGCATTTCTTCATGCACCTGATCTTTCTCTGCCTGATTTCCTTGGGCAGCTCTTCTTATTCCATGTTTGTGTGGTGCCTTGCACAGCAAGGTCCTAATGCAGAGGCTGCTAGGTGCTACCACAAACAAATGACTAAGCCACCACAGCAGTTAAAATCTGACAAATTTCCCAGATCCTCAAGAACTGATGGGAACAATTAGGCACCATGTGTTTAGTGTGCATAGCAGCAGCACTTCTTTGGATATATATGTACAAAAAAAAAAAAAAAAAAAAAAAAAAAATTGGAAGACCGGGAAATAA
>NDXB01003205.1:20861-73800 GCA_002631895.1 Agapornis roseicollis
TTTTTTTTTTTTTTTTTTTTTTTTTTTTTTTTTTTATAGGGCAAATAACATTTTTGTCTTGTTTGAAAAATTAGTTTTCCCAATACAGGCAGAGGCAGCTCATACCTCAGATTTTGTGAGCTACACAACAGTCCACAGAGCAGTAGGACTAAGTAATATTAATGTTGCTTTGGACTAACATTTAATTTGACAATGAAATTGCCTAACCAACCAGTGCTGACTCCATCTCCAAAATAAATGCAAACTCCAGGCTGACTGAAACTTGGAAATCTTATGAAGACTGTAATGTTAACTGCTCCCCTGGAACGCCTCAGCACTGTCTGCACACTCAGCTGGTCTCGCTTTATGTGTTCCCCCTGTCTGAGCAGCAGCTAACTGAAGGCAACCGAGTCAGCAAAAAGGAAGCAAACAGTGAAGTGAATACACACAGATGCAGCCCAGCATTTGCCGTTAGTTTGTTTAATGGTTATAGTCACTGGCATCTTCATAACACCATTAGATGTTGAGTTTCTTTTCCTGAAAGTAGCTCTTATCCTGTGAGGCAGAGGAGAGCCTCATTTAGATTATATGTCACCCAGCTGAATTGCTGTACTGCTTTCTGACAAAGGCCAGTAGCAACCATTAATTTCACACACATTTCACCCCATTATCATGAGAAGGACTAAATCTAGGAGACACAGTGACAAGGCATCAACTACCTTGTCTTTGGGAAATCCAACATTGTACATGTCTTTCAAAACCTCTCCATACAGTCCATGTCATCATCAGCTGCAGTCCGTAACTCCTTGTTACCATACAAACAACTGGATCATTGTGTTTTACAGGACAATTCCCTGGTGAGGAAATCTATTTGACCTTTGACCCTTTTTTGTGTAAAAGTCCAGGATGTTTATCATAACTTCACAAGGCCCAGCATGACACTTATTTTTTCAGCAAAGATTGCTGTCTGTAAGCATGGCTGAATGTGCTAAGGGTTTGCTAGTTGAATCTTTTAAATGAAACGGGGAAAATGAAAATTAGAAATTGGCTCAGAGATTTTAAGAACAGCTTTGGTTTGAAAAAAGGAAGTGGAAACAGCAAGTCTGCTATTCATTTATTAACAAATTAATCATTTTTATCTTTGATACCAATTTGCAACTCAACAAAAGAGTGATTGCATGGCTTTTCTTATGTTGCAACTACCTATTGCTAGCATTGTTTCTTGCAGAGGAGCATCCAGAGGTCTCGAGCTGGCACCTCACTGTATGAAGTACTGTCCAGATGTAAGCAAGGGTTGACCAAGCTAGCTTGGCAATTGTGAACTGTTTTTTCAAAGCATCTTGTCATTAAGACACATTTACTATTAAAGCCTATTTTTTAACAATTAACTTTTGGAAACCCAAGCAAATGAGAAAGGATTACTTCATATACATTCAAGATTCTGCCGCACAGTTTTTATTATATTGCTTTCCAAGGAAAGAAGAAAGTCTAATGAAGGGAATTTAGATATCCTTCATACCAAAGTAGGGACTTCTGAGAAAAGCTTATGAATAATAACTTACTGCATTAGTCAAGGACAGCAAACTATTTCACACAGCAAAAATAGGAAAATCAGTGATGCTAACAAACACATTAAAAAGGATACCCACTGGGACTCACAACCTTGCTTTTGGTCAAAATGTCCCAGCCCTTATACAAGCTGGTTTCCTCTGGCGCATGTTCAGGGCAGAAAATGGCCACAGGGCTGCTTGCCAAGCTCTGTCTGAAGGGAAAGAGCCAGGAGTAAGAGTAAATAAAGAAGTGGCATGTTGTAGGAAACACCTCAGCAGGTAGTACTGCAGGGAGTCCAGACGCCATCGCTGACTGGAAGGTTGCCACCATTTACAGAGGGTATCCAAATACCTGTCTACACGACAGAAAGAAGGTGTGATTGCAATGTGAGTAGATATATCTGTGACAGTCTGGCAGTCTAATAGCAGCAGTTAAGACATGCTGGCAAAGGCATCAGCACCTTCCTCAGGATCACAAAGCCCTACAGACCTTGATTTTTTGATTGTTGGGTTATCTTCAGTGTTCCTACTGCCGGGCTAACTAAATTCAGCCTCAGACAGATGTCAGGCCTTCTGCAGTCTGTGCAGCCAGGCCACAGATTTGCCCTGTCCCTAGGCAATCAGAAAGCATAAGACTAGAGGAAGCTCCCATAGCCGTATACACCTTATTCCAGGTTTTCATTTTAATCTAAAAGACAGAATCTAGAAAGAGCTTCTTGCATTTAAAAGGTAAGATCCAAAAATCAGTGCCTGCCTTTGTTACTTGGCTAATACTAGGCACACTGCCAGTCCCATGCAAAGGCTTTGTGAGATGTGAACATGTGTGAGAACTGTACAGGTCTTATTCTGATTCTACTACTTTTACACTGTGATTATGCTAAATTTCTCAGGGTTACTGAGAGCAAAGTCAGACACTGAACTCAAATCACGGTATTGTGCCGAGCAAAGCAAAGTCATTAATTTTTCCCTTTCCACTTCCTTATTTCTAAGTTTGAATAAGGAAGCTGTTTTGGAGCATCTTCATCCCCTACCTCTTAGAGTCATAATGTATGTTCCTCTTTGATGGATGAGTAGTTTTCTCAGACTGATGATTTTCTGGTATCTCCCCAAAATGTTATTTCAGAGCTGTCTAGAAAAGCCACATCCAAACAAACTAGAACAACGTGGAACTTGCTTAATTTCAGGATGTTACAAAGGTAGCATGAAGATCCTAACTGGCTAAAAAATTTATGAGTTCAAGTCTATTCAAATCTGGAACTCAAGTCGATGTCAAAGTATGCAGAAAGAAAGGGGAGGCCAATCATACAGAGACCCCACACAGACATTTGCATAATCACCTTATACTAAAATAATAGAGTTCTGTGTAGACCCAGCTGTTTCTTCTATTAAGTTGTCTGAAAAAACGGTTTTATAACATGCAATTTTGTCTATAATTGTGGCTCTATTCCACTATAAAAGTTCATTACTTTATTTACTAACCTGTAAAAACAGGCCTTTAAGATTATTCTTTTTCCTCTCTGATCTGTCTGAATCCAGCGTACAGGAGCGTTCCACCAGCTCATAGCATCCATAGGGGAGGAAAGCACAGAGCCAGAGGCATGTCAGGGACGTAGAAACAAGGACCTGCCACTACTTCTTCACAGCCCTAGAAGAGATACCAAACTGGTTTTGGATGTGCTCTGCTAATGCAGTTTTAATAGCCTGATCTGCTTGAAACAGTCAGTATTTTTCTTTGGTTAGTTCCATCTGCTTTTTCACCTCCTCTCAACTTTGCTAAGGCTGGGATGATTGCTTCTGTGCCCCTCTGTGTGAACATCACCTGAACACAAATTCACCAGCTCTAGCAGCCCTCCCTGCCAGAACCCAAAGCAGAGTGTGGAGCACAGGGTATGACCTCTAAGAAGTATAGGCAAGAGGGGACTTAGACCTGAGGCAGCAAAGAAATGCTCAAAACACTCCAGAAGCATGGCATGAACTTTGCAAGCCAGGGGAGAAAGGCAAAAATCAGCAGAGTGATTGCCCAAGATAAGCCAGTTCAAGAGGTGTTGGTTAGTCTTTGCTGGGGCAAGGTGCCCCACTGCTGGCTGTTTCCTTGTACTTTTACAGCACTTCCCCTGTACCTCTTTATTCTGTCCTTTCTGTTTGCAGCAAGACATCAGAAAAAATTCCCCTTAATAACCACTGTATTATTTTATAGATTTAACCTTGTAACTCTTTCCTCTTATTTCCCCCCAAGTCACACGTTATCTCTTTCACTGCTAAGTATTTCCTGTCTGTTCATTCATCGGCTTATTTTAGCTTCTTCCTTCCTCTTTGTTGGCTGCCTGCCCCCATATGTCTGCGCTACATGTTTATACTCTCACCCATTGTTGCCTGTTTTCTTGGCCTGTATATTGGTTCCCATTCTTTGCCATTGTGAAACTCTCAAAGAATAACCAACTTACTTCATGTTCTCTTTGTGTGATTCATGACTCTTGCAGCCTCTACCATAGAAGCTGTCTTGAGCAACCTGATCTAGTGGAAGGTGTCACTAGCCATGACAGAAAGCTTGAAACTAGATGATCTTTAAGGTCACTCAAACCATTATACGATTCTGTGATTCCATGAAACAGAAACTAACCTTCCCTCCTTTTATAAAATTCATACTGGGTCTCCAAGGTGTCAAACCTAACTTAAACTTGGGAAAGCTTTATTCATGCTACTTCCTAGCAACCCACTGAAAGGAAGCAACAATTCCCAGATACTCTCAACCACTCTCTTTGTGTTCATTGTAGACCCAGTAAACAGATTTTATGTGAGATTTTTAATCCCCATGAAGTTCTGTGCAATAGCATACAGCATTATGATGCTAAAAGCCTCTTCTCTTGATTCATGCTGATGTAAGATACACAAGAATCACATCCCGAACTAGAATTCTTCAGAAAAAGGCATTTTCATTCTCTATGCTGTTGCACTGCCAGCACTGTTCTCTCCCAGCACCTACCCTCTCCTGTTAATTAGGTGCTCCCTAGTTGTTGTTTATATTAGGGATGCTAGAAAGAAAAAGCAGCAAGAGAGTGAGTGGGAGCTCTTATGACTCAGAATTGTTTGATTTGCAAAAAGCATCCACTGAGCTCTTGAACGCAGAACTCAGGAATGGGTGGGATAATCCAGGATTCAATTTCTCTATTAATTCCCTTCTTCCCCCCCTCCTTTTTTTTTAATGAATATTGTCACTGTAGTCAAAATTTCATTAAAATACTGAAACTGGAGAGCAAAATATGTCAAATATGGCTGAAACACAGACCACCAAGAGGGAGGTCCATCTTGTAGCCTTGCAGCCCAAACTGCTAGAGACAAGGAATGTGCACCCCAGCTGACCTGGTGCTGTGCAACTGCAGGGGCCACAACATTCAGCTGCATTAGAAATTAATTGTGATTGTGATTGTGAATGCAGACTTTGCTGGATTTCTCTGTGCAGTAACAATAAGAAGCAGTAACCCAAAGTGCCATGTTTATTTACTATTTTTTTTCTTTAAGAGTCTGATTAGCTTTTGTTAGTATTTCATCTTGTATTTCACCTTGTATCAGTTTGTGTTAAAGCTGCAGACTGCCTTTGTATTTATCTGGGTACAAAATAGTTATGAAAAGGGAAGAAAAATGTCTTTCTTTCTTGCTCCACAGCATCCTGATGCAGACTGTTAAAATAAATACCTAGGAACAATGATCCTTGGAATCTTAGATGCATACACAATTCTGCTAATTTTTAAAAGCTGCATTTCTCCCTTTTTCCAGGTGTATTCCCCAGGGGGAAAAAAAAATGATATTTGATAGTTTACATGGCAGACCTTTCCTATACAATAAGATTTGTTGCCAGGCATATACGCACACACGCACACACATATATGTGTGTTCATATATATATGCCTTGTGAAACAAGTGTTTAAGTACTGCCAGTTTTTTGAGAGGTTTCTATTTCCTTCTCTGTCTCAGCATGGCTTCAGCATTTACTTGTGGCTTTTCTCTCAGTCACTGGGACATGTGACGCATGTTTTTCAGTTTCTTACACGCATGCTCTTTTTCATTCAGATCATCAGAGCCATGTACTGCATGATTAGTGAATCTAAAGTTTCAGGTTCACTAACTACTTCATGAGACATCATGAGAAGCAAACACAAGGCTACATCTTTGGTAAGTACCTGCCCACCTTAGAAAACACATTCAGTGCGAATCTCAGCTGTGAAACAACCTGTCATATGGTGTACACACACTGGAAAGCTTTCCTCTCTAATAATTTTCAAATTGGAAATTTCCTCCTTAAAAAGGATGCTATCACAACTCAGCAGCAGTGTCTAGCTTCCATGCTGGTCGGTTTTCATTACAGGAATGCCTTGTATCACTCTGTAAGTAAATAGTTATTAATAGATAAAATGCTAGGAGACACCAGCAATTGGTCTCCATTCTAGACAGGTCCTCAGTTTTGCAGGGTTAATAAAACACCTTATTGTGCACTGCAGTTGGTTTTCCTCTGGCTCCACTGTACCACTCACCCACTAGTGTGGTTTCTTGCCTTAGTCCCTGCATGCAGCTCAGTAATCTCCTAAATGCACAGAGATGAAGGGTTAGGTCATGCATCATGCTATTCAAGTTGCTTTTAAACAAGCTGTGTTCCAAGTATTGTGGGTTTCCCTATGCATTACCTCTACTTTGATTATTGTGGCCTTCCCTGATTGCCTTGATAAAGGCTTCCTGAAGTTAATGGGGAACACTGCAACTTACAAAATGGGAACTTGTCTCATGGAGTCTGATACAGCTCTCTAAGGGAAGCTAATTCATTATACTGATAGCATGGACTCTCCTTCTGGTAACTCATCAGCTTTCCTCACTAACCCATGGTGATAGCCAGGTTTAGTTACTGGAGGATGGCTGGTCCAAGAGGCCTGCCTTCACCTAAGAGGTAGTGCAGCTTACTGGTACTATTATCTATACAATTCTCTATATGAGTCCAGTAACAGCCTAGGCCTATTTCATCCACAATACTCAAGCTTATAACATCACTGATTTCTATTTTATTGTGACTTCCTGGCACAACCAGGTTATCTTCCCTAGTTATCCACCTCAGAGAGGGGAATGCCACATTCAGATAGCTACTGCCCTCTCTTCAACATTTTGTGCTAAGTTAGACAATAACCTGCTGACTTTCAGAATCACAGCCTCTTAATGTTTCATGCAGTTGCCCTCTGATGGACAGAAACAGTGCAAAGAGAGTAATCTGAAAGAGATTCTGCACTGCAGGAAACCAACTTGAAGTCTTCTAGGTGTTGAGCTATAACTCAAATGTAGTGAGCATAGTCCTTCTAACTGTGTGAATACATGGGTGGGTTGTTATATAAGGACAGCAATATTTGACACCTTTCACAGGAAAATGCTACAGAAAACCTCCCAGAGACTGAAAGCTTGATTCAGACTCTGCTTATTGATCCTCTTGCTCTAAATTCTCATATAGTATTCCTAACCATATCTGCTGTATACCCAGCTATGATGAACAAACCCATTCTGGGAAGACTATACATAGCAACCTTCCAATACCTAAAGCTGGCCTACAAGAAAGCTGGAGGGGGACTTTTTCAAGGGCATGTAGCGATAGGATAAGGGATAATGGCTTTAAACCCAAATAGGGTACATTTAAATTAGATATTAGGAAGAAACTCTTCCATGTGAGGGCGGTGAGGCGCTGGCACAGGTTGCCCAGAGAAGCTGTGGCTGCCCCATCCCTGGCAGTGTTCAAGGCCAGGTTGGATGGGGCTTGGAGCAAACTGGTCTAGTGGAAGGTGTCCCTGCCCATGGCAGGCGGTTGGAACTGGATGAGCTTTAAGGTCCCTTCCAACTCAAACCATTCTATGATTCTATGACTCAGAAAAATGTTTATTACTTTCTTAAAAACAAATATGTTCTGAGGAAGAAAACACTCCTCTTCAAAAAATGCTACAATATTTAATGTCTATAAAATGTGGCTAGGGTTTTAAAGAAATGGGAAAGATGAGCAGTTATTGCCCATTATAGGCAAGATGCTGTGCTATACAGTCATAAATAGAGTCACACATTCAGCCGACTATGCATACCATTGCCTCCAGACATCTTGTTTGAGAACCACACAGAAGTACAGTTAGAAGCCCAGGTTTACTGTAAAGGCAAAAAGAAAGACATTTTCAGATAGCAGCTCAGGGCATAGATGCATGCCTAAAGGACACTCGTTCTATATTCAAGCTGCAGTATTCATCTCAGCTTGGATCTGCCTTGATTTTCACAATCCGTGTGTGGGATCTGATAATTTACAGCTCAGGTGGATCAGTTAAACCCTGTCCTTAAAGCAGGCACTTAGGCAGAGGGATGCCTTGAATCCAACCTGCTGCTTGTACAAAATTTGTAAGTCTCCCAAGCCTGAGAAAGTTAATTTATCCAGGTTTCCAAGTGTGACAAAACTAACTTGGTAGTTGAGTTTTACAAATTCATAACACAATTCTTGTCTGTTTACAAAACCATGCAAGTAGTAACAGTCGAAAACACTTAATGTTACCTTTGCAAAGGCTGAGTACAGGCACAGGAGCTAAGAGCACACCTTCCGATGGCACCTCCAGTGCCAGAAATATTGCTTTGTAGGGTAAGAAGCCCCATCCTTTTGTGCTAGAGCTTTGTTCTCCCATGCTCACTGAGGAAAGGAAACAATGAAATTGATGCTGAACTGATTGCTCTTCCTAAAGGCCTAAACACACACCTTCTTTTCTCCAAAGGCAATGAACCAGCCACACCACTTAGGTAACCACAATGACTCTAGTGGCTCACACGACTGTCTTCAGGTACTTAGACAAATCTCTGATGTTAGTGACTTCTATATCAAATGGTCTGATTAGGCTGGCAATCACCTGGACCGTGAAAGACACATGATTTTCAACCATCATGTCAGCCCTCTTACATCTGACCCTGGTTTCAAACCACTCACAGCTCTGACCACATGGAGCAACTCCTGTAACTGGGAACTATACAACCCCAGAAGCTTAAAAATACCCAGTTTGCTACGATTGCTTGAACTCAAGGAGAGAAAAATTAGAGTCAGATCTTTAGCATAGCCTAAAAGTTGTCATATTGTGGGAACCTGAAACTACTGCACCTAAACTGAGAGAAAGCCAAGAAAGAATGTATTTTGTCTCTGCAGGCCAAGAAGGAATATGTTTTGTCTTCACAACAGTGTCAAAATCACTTTGCATTCGTGACTTACTGTTGTTTTAAAAGAACCTCACTTAGTCTCTAGGTATTGTACAGGTGGAAATGGGTGTGATTTGGGAAAACAGATTGTCCATTCATTTTCTAAGTTATGTTTCCCTATCTGAAAGCCCATTTTCATGGGCTGTTGCCACCTCTTACTAAAAGCACCGTTTCTGAAATACCTCTGGCAGCAACACTGAATAGCCACTTTTCTGCCAAGTGACCTAGAAAATATGTTGCACAGGGCAAGTATAACTTAGGGGTGGACGATTGCGTCCTGCAGCACTCTTACAAACTCCCTGTTTTGGTTGGCAGGGTAAACCAAGGGTGTGGAAAGAGGATGAAGTCCCAAACCTCCAAAAATGAAATTAAAAATTCAAAGAAATTTGAAAGTTGTACCAGCCCATTTACTGAAAATGAGAGAATAGAGGAATTTTAACTTGGAGAGAAGGTGGGGTGACTCTCCTATCACCGCTTCCACCTTTGCCCTTGGCTTCTGCAGCCCTGTTCCCCGTTGCCAGCGTGGAGGAGAGCAGTCCGCCCCTTTGTGCATACTTAGAATAGTAAGAGCCGTGTCCTGGGATCACTTAAATCCTCTGCATTCTTAAAAAAGGTCTTTTCAATCTTTGACATTTTAAGTCAGGAATAAAAGCGTCCAAGCACATTATTAAATTCAGCCTCAGTTTCAAGAAAGGGATGGGTGTGGGTGTGTCTGACCATGACTACACTGAGGAGATAACTGTTTCTAGGACAAGAGTGTCAGCTTTTATTTCTGGGACAGCAGAGCTGCAGATGCTTCTGGCTTCCGCCACACAGTTCATGTGAAACGAGAAAAAATAAAGAAGAACAAGAAATTTAACTGGTGCTGCCCAAGAAAACCAGACAGACACACATGAAAAAGGAATGATGTACCTTATAAAGCATTAAATACACACACACGCAGACACAGGCAGGACACTGCTTTATAGGATTTGAACCATATGCGCATATACACATGCACTAACTCACACCCATAAATCATTTAGCCAGACTATCTGTCTGGTGTGTGGAACAGAAACACACTTATGAAATCTATTTTCTTATTTTAGCAGCAGGCTAATAATTGATAAACAGCCAGACTAGGGGCTCTGAGTTTTATGTGACAGATATACAAGGCTGCCGTTCTCCTCATGGGCGCTCTGCCTATTCTCTCTCCAGCAACAACCCTAGCCTGAGAGTAAGCAAAGCCCCTCAGCAGTTGGCACAGCCCAGGCTCCTCTGCAGCTGCCAAATAGCCCTGTGAGGGCAGGGCAGATCGCCTGATTTAGCTAAAGCAACAAAAAGAAGTAGGCAGTGGGGTGACTCAACAGGAGCAGGAGCCAGGAAGTGTGTATGGCCCCACTCAGGCAGCTAAGGCTGCGGCTGCTGGACCAGCCCTTTGTGTAAGGTCTGGGAACAGGGATGAGCTCGCAGCGTGGTCCTGAGACTCCCTCAGCAGCACCACAGCAATAGCATGGGGGTACCCCTGCTATCTTGCCATAATGAGAGAGGGGCAAAGCAGCAGACGGAAAAATGTCTTCATGGCACCCCTGCCAGCTTCAGCGATGCCCAGAGGTGGGGAAGTTCAGGCAGTTCTAGTGAAAATAATGGGCTACTCCAAGGGCCAGGGCTTTCCTCCCTCCTCTGTGTGTTTGCCTGAATTATGGTGCCAGCCCCAGACACAGTATCAATGAGATATTGTCTGC
Source organism: Agapornis roseicollis (assembly GCA_002631895.1). Classification (NCBI taxonomy): domain Eukaryota; kingdom Metazoa; phylum Chordata; class Aves; order Psittaciformes; family Psittacidae; genus Agapornis; species Agapornis roseicollis. Next base: position 31,357 of record NDXB01003205.1, read on the forward strand.
GGTTTATTTTTCTAGGCTTTTTTTGCCTCTGTCTCTTTTCTGTGTGGCTGTTTCCCACCCTTCCCAAACTAACTCTAAGGCAAAGTTTAGTGTATCACAGTGATAACCCGTTCCTGGGTGCACTGATGCTGGTGTGACTCCTCCAGTCTGTTGGCTTTGTTGTGCAGAGGAGAGCCACACCAGACCTGGGCCAGGCAGAGGAGGGATGCCATGCTGTGGGACCAACCACTCCAGCCCGTGCACTGCCTGATAATAACTTCCATGATTATCCCAGTCTCTGATGATCTGCACGGCAATGTGCTCATAGCAAAATGACCTAACAGTGTGAAGACACGATTACAAGCTGGTAGCTGCTGGATATGGGCCCTGCATTTCCACTGGGATAGACCATCTCAAGCAAGTCACCTGGGTTTTAAATGGCTCTGTTTGCTCATGCATTAAAAGGGAGAGGAGGCAACAACAAGTAGAAGGCAAATGTGTGTGGTGCTAACATTAACCTCCAGCTAGGTTTAGTATAAAGAAGAACTGGTTATCATAAGCCAGGCACACCAAGGACATTTCTGGCTGCCGAAGCCCTCGTTGCACTTACTTCTGCTTGAAGGAAGCACATTGATGGGAGCTTTCCCCACCATATCAGCCTGGTCCTCCTCAGAGAGCATGACCATGAGTGAGGTGAGAGGGAGCACAGAAAGCTGCTGGCTGGTCTCCATTCAGGGGAGCAAATCACATTCCCTTGCACTACTTGAAAACTGGTAGGCTAAACAAAATCCTCTTAACATATGGCATGCCAGCCCATAGAAAAGCCAGGAAGAAAAGGGTAAGTCCAATAGCACAGTAGTGAGTTGATCTTGTATGCGATGGGTTATTCTGCATGAAGCAGCTTCATGACAGGTAGCCTGCCTCTGCTTTGGGCTCAGGGCATAAGCTCCATCTCAGGGTTGAGCCTGGCGGGAGCAGGATGTTGTGCTAGAGACCTCCAGAGGTCCTTTCCAGACTGAATCACACTGTGGTCCCTCTGGGTACCACTGAGCAGCCAGCTCAGACTGGCTGCTTCTCCCAGATATTTTTCATCCTGTCTTCTGCTCCCCACTCTCCCTCTTTGCATGGTACTGAGTCTGTTCTTTTAACTTAAAGTGAGGTTGTGAAAAAAATTAAATGTAAAGAAAACCCCAGACTTAAAATATAGTGAGATTATGAAAAAATAATAATAATAAAAAAAGTGAAACACAACCCACTCTGAAATTATTTCCATATTGCTTGGCATAACTAAGGGCAACTCTTTTTCATGCAGTTCCATTTTTTTGACCAATCATTCCTTCATATAAAAGGGTCACAACTGGCTCCTCACACTCTCTTGAGAAGCATGACAGGGATAGCCCCCACTTTGGTGCATCTTACAAAACAGGGAACATGTTTGCTCAGTGCCTGGAGCCTGCCAAGTAAGCCTGCCAACAGGAGGTGTTGCTGGCACAGAAAGAGCACTTACCAGGCTTCCCGCTAACAGAAATACCTGGTGCTTGTAGTGTGATCTTCCTTATGTTAGACTGTAAGGAGTCCAAGGCCCAGGGGAGGCTCCTTTGTTTGTGCTGAGCCCTGCATGAACACATCCGGAAAGAGAAGCTGCACAGCAGTTTCTGATTTTCACTAATTGCATCTGCCTCGATTTTCTCCCCTGCATCATTCCTGTGTGAAAGGACTGGAGATGCCTCAAGGATATGCCTCCTTCTTTGGTTCTATGACAATATTCAACTTCAGGAACGCGGGCGTGCTATGTACACCCTGTTGAATAAAGGAAAACAAGGTCTATGAGTGTCATCAGAAAACTGGCTTCTCCCCTTTCCTCAGAGGCACAAAACCTACCAGTGAAGCAAAAAGAAATAAAACTCTGCTTTTGGGATATACAAGCTGTTCTAGGTATCTCATTCTCAGAGTAACCATCAGGATTTAAACCACACTGAAGATAATGATCATTTCAAATTCTGCTTCTGCTACAATGGCATCAAAGTGCTTACTCCAACCCTGGTAGCATTTGTATAGCAGTCATTTTGAGCAAGTCTGAATTCCATTGTCTTTGGGGGACTTGACTTCAAGGGACAGCACCACACAACCGAACTCCCTGCTGACTTACACATACAGAAATCTGCCAGGTCCACTCAGAGAGTTTTGTTTCAGGTTAGCTTAGCTTTTAAACCACATCACAAGTGAAACCACATCATGACAGTGCAGCATGCTTGCACCAAACAGTGCTCTCCAGTACATCAGAAAACAGTTTAGCCTGTAATCATAGCATGCTGCCTATACCATGCCGGGGCTGCGGGAGGATGCCAGCTGTGTATAGCTACTGCACATCACAGAATCACAGAATCACAGTATCACCAGGTTGGAAGGGACCTCTAAGATCATCAAGTCCAACCCATGCCCTACACCTCCACTAAACCATGTCATCAAGTTCTATATCCAGTCTCTTTCTAAATACATCCAGGGATGGTGACTCCACCACCTCTCTGGGCAGACTGTTCCAATATTTTATTATTCTTTCTGTGTAGAACTTCTTCCTAATATCCAAGCTGTACCTTCCTTGGCGCAGTTTGAGACTGTGTCCTCTCGTTCTGTCCGTTGCTGCCTGGTGAAAGAGACCAACCCCCACCTGTCTACAACCTCCTTTCAAGAACTTGTAGAGAGTGATAAGGTCACCTCTGAGTCTCCTTTTCTCCGGGCTAAACAACTCCAGTTCTCTCAATCTCTCCTCATAGGGCTTGTGTTCCAAGCTGCTCACCAGCCTCGTTGCCCTCCTTTGGACGTGCTCAATCATTTCCACATCCTTCTTAAACTGAGGGGCCCAGAACTGGACACAGTACTCAAGGTGCAGCCGTGTGGACTGGCCATGTGGACTGGCACATGTGGACTGGGAAGAAACAGAATTCCTTGCAATTTGGTGATGACATTTTAATATTAAATCATTGCAAATTATGATAATTGCTATTCTACAGGGTACAGACCTTAGCATCTGCTTGTAGCTGAAGAGGAAATGGTAGAAGAGTAAGACTCTATCTTCAGCTGGTGTCTTCTGTGCTGGATATTTTCTATTCGGTTCTTGACTGCCATCATCAGAAATGCCATGCGGAATTCACATAGTTGGTGCAACGCATACCACTTTTGGCTGATTTCAAATCAAGTAACCTGTTTACATCTTCAAATAGTTTGATCCAGGAATTTCATGCGAGCTCTACCTTCTAACTCCAAACTACATTTGGTTGCATTTGGCCCTGCATGTGGGAAAAACCCTTTGGAGAAGCACAGTAGTTACTGTACAGACACAGCTGCTGTTTTTTTCCAAATGAAATACAGTATTTCATCTGTTTCAATGCTGTTTTAGTCAAATCAATTTGGCCCATGACTTTCTCTGTATTGCGTTTGCCAGATTTGATTTTTGTGTTTGGAGTTTGGGCTGGTAAGTAATAATAACAACATGTCTGAAGCAAGAATATATTAACTCTATTTGTACCAATTGAAGCAGAATTATGAAAGGCTCTCATTGCCAAATTTCAAGCAGGGTTTGGTATGTATGGGATACTTTCATGAGATGAGAGTCTGGAAATGGAGAAATATCATAGAGCTGGGAGGACAGTCATTTGGAAAGATAATCCAGGTTCTTGCTGTGGTGGGCAGATTTTATGAAACAAGCCACTTTATAAGGAGAGGACTAGATCCTGTCTAGGTGCCTGGACCAGTGATGGATGTGTGCTTAGTGTAAACCCTGCTGCATGGCACGCTTTCTGTAACACATCGGCTAGACTGCAGCTACTCACTCCAAAAATGAAATGGTTAAGCAATGGTGGAGCTGCCATGCACAGATCAGTGAAGTATGCAACATCTTACCAGCTGAAATATTTGAGGCCAAACATTAAGTCGTTACTCATTGGGAGCTCTGCCATTAAGCTCGTGCTCCCCTGATATTTATGATTAACACTTTAAAACATCTGCATTGTCTTTTTGACTCAAAAGAATTCCAGTTAAAGGGACCAAATTTTCTGTAGGAAAGTTTCCGACTGTTACAAAAGAGGAGACTTCTAGTTCAGCTGTCTCTGACCTTTACTATTCCCAAAGCAATAAATAGCTTTGGGAAGGAGGCGTCTCCAGGTTCCCCAGCTCACAGTTCTGTCCTCAGGGACCTCCCTCTAGGCATGCAAGCTGTAATGGTCATGAACCCCTCTGCATCTCACCAAGCACTAAAGAGCATTGGTCTCTGCGGGGCTCTGAGGCTACCGGAGACACATGTGAGGGAGTACTGGACCTACATATGTGATCCCCTCTGCCCTTTATAGCACTAGAAATAGGATGCCTGGCCAGGCTGATTGGCCCTCCTTTAGACAAACTAGAATGAAGGCACTTCCTGAACTGTGGTTTTGGTCACAGCTCCTGAGAAAGGGAAAGCAAAGTTTTTATGAAGATAAAACAGATACACGAGTGCAGAAGCACATTAAAAGTAAAGAGGGATGTTTTTAGTTTCTATAAACTCTTTCCAATTAAAAGAGGGAGGAAGCAGAAAGTACTTGAAAATAGGTCCTACGGTTGCAGAACCGCATTTCTGAAATACAGATCTCTCAAGTATCAAACTACACTGCAGAATGACTAATTGTGGGGTGACTAATCCCTGTCTTCCCTCCAAAACTATTACTTCACAGTGGCCAAGAAAACATACCATAAAGATGTTGTTATTGCATCACTCACATTCACTTGCATTGAGAAAGACTGAGCCTTTTACGGTACTTGTCTGATTACTAAGAGATATGTTTCTTTCATGTAAGAAAAGAAATGATCACTTAGTCTTCATAGTTCATCCCGAACAGTTGTGAAGGTGTTTGGTTAAATGCCTAAAGACCGGAGAGCTGGTTTTCAAGGAAGGAAAAAAATCTTATTTGGGGGGGGAAGGGAGCAGGGAGATGGCAGAAGCAGACGGATATTCAGGTTGACAGAAAATGAAAACCTGCCTTCCTCTAGCTTTCATTAGTCTTCATTATATGACCACGACAGCTTTAATTGCTGCCCTGCATACATAAGTAATAAAAATGTAAAATGTTTAAATGAACTGTGGCTCCCAAAGGCCATTATAAAAGATTAATGATGGGTACTCTTTGCTAACTTAAATGTCTTCAAGAAACACATCTGAGCAGCCCTTGTGGTTAAGATGATATTAGAACAATATTTGCTAGACCACTTGTCTCAAACCATTATGCACCAAGCTTTGATGGTTTTGATTATTCTGTCTTTAGCTAGGCTGAATTGTGGATGTATTTGATTCCAATTTACTCATTCCTGACAAGTTATCCCACTCCTGTAATCCAAAGAAAGAGTCTTCAGGTACTCATAGTTATATTCTGTCTTCAAGAATTGCTGATGCTTGCTTTGACATTTTTTACTGCCAAAGTTGTTGAACATATAGTATATTAGTAGCACTCCAGAAGTTACACTATTTAGTACAATATCCAGCTGAAGGTGAAAATACACAAATTTTTCTGTTTGAATTAGAAGCAGTACTAAGACCCATCTTTGAACTGCCACTTTCCTTTGAGGGACTCTGAATTCAGATGTGATAGTGGTGTTTAATTTCTAAAAGGGTATTAAAGCAAAGCCAAGCTTTGGCATTCTTTTGGCCGTACACTTCTCTGTTAACTTAGAAGCCGATCTTTAGGGTAAAGTAAATGCTTAAGCAGTGGTGAAAGTACCAGCTCTTGCCTTCTGACTGCTACTATTCAATCTTTTATGTTTTACCAACATATTTACCACTGCATCCACTTGGCACAATGAAGTGCCATGAAAAAAACTGTAAAGCAACACCAGCCCATTAGCTCATGCATCCATGCTCTGCACACACAGCAGCACAGATTTCAAAAGCCCTGGTACCTTATGCCCACTGGAATAAGTTATGCCTCTTGGCAAAGCTCTGCCCTGGGCCGAGCCCAGCTAGGGGCTTTTCACTGTGCTCCATCTCTAGATGGAGCAAAGGGTCAGACCATGCCTGAACCACACCTAGCAGACCAGAGACAGGATGACAGAGCTAAGGTAACCTTCTGTTCTTCTCTCCCTGTTGTCCACAGGCAACAACCAAGCTTCTTAAATGGGCACTAACAATTTTTATGTGGATAATCACCTCCTTTATGAAGTCAGCTAGATTCTCTCAACAGCTACACATCTATAGGAATGAAGAGATCTGCACAGGCAAGACAATTTTTTCCTGTGTGGTTGGTTTTCAATACAACTTTCAGATAATATTAACAGATTTGGGAAGACTTATAAAACTCGATACTCTGTGGCATAAACCATGTTTTTTGCTATTTAGGTTTGAACTAGGATTTTCACAAATGGCAGGAATTTGCTGGCTGGTGAGTTCTGTATGCCATGCTTTCCAATGTCACTTGTGGAGGCCAAAAACTAGACTGATATATTTCTGTGTTCCTTTCGGCTTTAGTGCTCATCTTGCTTTTTTCCGCTCAATGTTGACTTTCATAATACAGTCATCTCTGCCAGGAGTATATTATATTGGCTACTTCAGATCTTCCAGGCCTTCACCAGGTCTCCCACACAGTGATGTCCAAATTTTCCCATTTCCCATTCCACTCCCATTAACTCTCTGGGCTCATTTCTGTACACATGGTCCCACTTCTATTTCCTGACTGCTGTTTGGAAGCTGCCTTCCTACTAAGTCTGGCTCCTAGGTTCTCATCTCTTCCTGCACAGTCTTCTGGGCTGGTCCCAGTCCAACCTGTAAACTAGAAACATTTCCAAGACAATTATCCCCTCCTCAGTGCGGCAAACCCCATCCCCAATGAACACCAAACCCATTCTGTTCAGCATTGCAGAATAGATGAATACAGTTAGAAGAACAGGGTTAATTATATTAGGGGAGGGCAGGATAAGATTGATGTTCCTGAGAAGAAGAGCAAGGTGCTGGAAAAAGAGGAGCGTGGCTTTGTTTTTTTATTTCACAGCTGGCTGAGCAAGAACTTGGCTCTACTCTCCTCAGCCTAAGCAGGGACAGAAGGCCTAGGGCACAGAGGCTGGCTTGCCAGGTCTTTTAAATCAATGACAGTAGGAGCATGAGGAGCTCCTTTCCCTCCCTGCCTCCTTCTCCTGTTGGGGAAACTCCTCCGGGTAGAGCTTGGTCTCCCGCAACTCTTCTCCTGCTGCTGCAGCTGCCTTGAAAGCCCCCAGACATTCCCAGCAGAGTCTGGACGGCTGCTTTGGTGACAACCTGGGCTCAATTTAATGAGAACGTTCACGTTCACTTGCTATGTTGGCGGCTTGCCAGCATATTTTCTTGAGGCACATAAGAGAGAGAAGGGAAATGGTGATTTTTAACAGGTTTTTTCTTATTTTTTTTTTTTTCAATCCAGCCAAACCTGACTGGAATTTCATGGATGAAAGAAAAGGCACTTCTATAGCCCAGGGGCTTTGTCCCTGCCAAATTATAAGGGCCTGCTCCAAACAATGGAGGTGTTAGAGCTTCTAAAAAAATAAAAATGTTGAAAGAATCTTTTATAACGGAAAATATTAGGCAACCTAAATCTCGGGCCAGCTGGTAGCGGGCAGTATAATACAAGCTCTTTGGAGGAGAGCTGTGCAAATAATGGATTTTCAGAATTTCTCTTCTCCCACTCCCCCCTCCAAGTTTGAACTATTTTAGCTATTTTCTCCAGCTGAAAGTATTTGCCAAATTCAGCCAGTTGCTAAATTTGCCTCAATTTTTTCTGCTCTCTGTCGACAGGTTTCTTGTAAAAACAAACCCCTTCTCCCACCTCCAACTTGGAATTACGGCGCTCACCAGTGACACAGTTAGGAAGAAATCTGCCTGTGGTCAGCTCTTTCTCTTTTTTTGCTATGTTCTCGTCGGAGCTCACACGTTACAGTAATCAAGCTGGCCTGATAGCTGCGCCTGGCAGTGTGCAGGGGAGGTTTTCCATTAGCCTCCACCATCCCTGCATCAGCCTGCGCTGGGCTGAGAGCCTTTGCACAGTGTGGGGCTGGAGGTTCATTAGGTTGTGGTTTTCAGGCTGAGTCTTCACTGGACCAGTTCATAATGATGATGTTTCTGGTGTCAACTGCAGAACAGATGTTGCACCTCAGTGATTTGCTTCTAGAGGGGAGAGCTTTGAGGTGACATACGGGGTAGGAGGCTTTGTGCACTCAAAGTCATTGATCCTGCGGCATTTCTTGTATCCATGCAGGTGTTAGCTGCGGTGTCCTGGCCAAATCCCACCTGGCACATCACCAGCTCTGGCAGTCTACCTACTTAAAATCACCTCTGTGCTTCTAATTGCAGGAGTTGTTCCTCACTTCCCTTCTATAGCAACAGATTTGTGCATTAACAGCTGGCTGATGCCTGCTGCATCCCTACCCTGCTGCTCCAGGGCAAGGCCAAGCCATCCTTACATGTGCAGTCATTAACATCCGTTGGGGTAAGCTGCCCCACAGCATCAGGCAAGAAATGACAGAGACCCAAGGTGAGGTTGCAGCAGGCCTACCCATGGTGGTGGGGCATTATAAATGTATTTAAACAAGCTGCCTGAGCCCTAAAATGTGGTTCCAAAGTAACAAAATGTGGTTGTTTGGCAGTGGCAGACACTGCCTTGCTTTCAGGGGCTGCTTTATGACTGTTAGTGTAACATAGCCCTTCAAAAACCTCCCCCACTTCTTTCTTGCATTTTCTTTTTTATTTGTTTATTTAATTTTTTATTATTAAATCTATCTTCATAGAGGCTGAGCCAGATTTTCAAGCAGAATATTCAGGTCTTCCGTTTATGGCTTTAAGTGAATGGTGAAGTGGGAGTGGATATTATTATAGAGCCCATAAACTACAGGACCAGACAGATAATGTGGGTACCCGCATTTAGAAAACAGAATACTGAAAATTTTGCCAAGAAAGAATTATTAAAAGAAAAGAAATGAATCTCTGGTGGCAATTTAAGGAGAAGCAAAACTCCTAGCGTGAATGTAATCTCTTTCTGTTGGTGGTAACATTGCATCTTGATTGGAGGCTGTTGCTCCATAGAGAGCTGCAGTCAGCAAGGCCTTTGTTCATGTCCAGCACAGCATAAACTGAGCTGGGCAAACTGACCTGGGTTATGGCCCCACAGCCACAGGGATTTCCATCAGGGCAGGCTTGGATCCACCACGCTTAACTGCATTGGCAGAACAAGCAGGACTCCAGACCACCGGGAATGAAGGCGCTGCTTGGAGCTGCAGGAACTTCTGTAAAGTTCAGCCACATGGGAGCAAAGGAGGGTTAAACCAAAACCTCACATTCAGAGATTTGGCAGTAAACATTGCATGCAACCAAAGCTGAAATACTAGTTTTTTCATTGTCCTCACTACTTGATACATTGCCTCCCTTTTAAATTTGGGAACCAAGGTGCATTCCCTGTCCTAAGCTCTGGAGAGAACACTCCTTCTGAAACTTCCTTTTTGCCATTTAAAATAATGATGGGAACTACAGAGAGGAAGGATTGTGCTGTAGGTACAGGCCTTCTAAAATAATTCCTTCATGCATAAATATAGATAAACAGTGCTGGCCTCTATTTTTACAGAGCATGACTGAAAAAAAAAAATGCACATAAAACTTAGAAAGAAAACTTTCTCATAAAATAAGAAGCAAAACCATCCTCAAGTATAAACAACAACAAGAACAAATCAAAACAAAACAAAACAAATCAAGAATAATTTTGGCCATGTTCCTTTTCTTCTGGTCTTTTAACATTATTCTGTCTGTGAGTAAAGCCTCAACAGGGATTATGTTGGGAACCTTTGGGTTTGTGTAAATATGTATTGTTGCTAGGTTGTGAAGCATCCTAGCTCCATTTGACACAAACCACATGCATTAGCAGCAGATAGGTAGTGAAGGCCACAGGATCAGACTTAGCAAAGGCTGGCTCTTCATCACAGTGATATTGACAGCTGGAGAAGGCAGAAGCTGATAATGGCCTGATTCCTTCTGGTAGGAAATGCACTCCCCAATGAGGTGCACCCAATTGTGTTCAGGAGCAAGTGGCAGGGGCTCCTGCTTTGTGTAGTATCTGGTCTAAGAACTTGTAATAATGTAAGACTGAAGATAGCAGCATTTATACTGAATACCTTTCCTCAAATCTTTCTAAATGTGATCACTGCCCCTGCACTGTGATTTCCTTTTCACCCTATTCAGTCCTCTCCAGGTTGAAGCCGGGGATATTGCAATGATAGAAGGACAGGATTTGGCCTCCCCAGTTAGGTCCATTTGGGCAGCAGAGAGGCTTCTTGAGCCTGGTGAAGCTTCACAGGCTGGAGAAAGTTTCCAATAACCTGGTGACAGGCTGTACAGTACCCCCTGACTCACTGTCTGCAAGTGACTCACCAGTCACTCATCTCTTGCCTACCTGGCAGTGTATGTTACAGCCTTTCACTGAGTGCTTCTGGTTTCTCTATTTGCATACATCCCTTAGTGCTCTGCACCATCTGAAATGACACCCCGCTCTGAGCCAGTGTGCAGACAGTGTGTTTCTCTCTCCAGATTTGTGTCTCCATCATTCAAACAAGCAGAAGCCAGAGGCAGGAAATTGTGGGATTGCCACTGCTGCGCTCTCAGTAGCATGTGGGTAAGTTGCTGACCTGCTGAAGGAGGAAGAACAGATTGGGGGACATTGAGGGTGATCTCAGACCCAGAAGTTCAGCCAAACATCCCAGGTCAGGAAGGGTGGATGATGAGCTTTGAAATGCTGAGAATCAGCATCTATGGACCCAAGTATGTGGCCAGACGGAGTCGGAAAATCAGCTGGGATGAGAGTGATGCAACTTCATGCTCTCTAAAGAGCCAGGATGGGGCTGATGCACATGAGCTTTTTTCTTCTGTGAAGCAGCCGAAGTGCAGAGCATGTAGCACAGCTACTGCAATAACCCCTTTTCTTTTTGCCCGCAGTAAGCTGGTTGTCCTCTATTCCCTTTACCCCCTCAGTGTTTCTTGCACAACATAGCTTTGATCATAAAGCCTTGGAGAAGCAGGGTTTTGAGCCCAATTCTGTTCTCACTTATTCTGGCATAATTCAGGAGTAACTGCAGTTATACTTGTAGAAGATCAAAATCAGTCCAGTTCCTTTTAAATGAGCAAAATTTGTGGTCTGCAGAAAGAAGAAAATAATCAAAGATGTGAACAATAGAGCCAGCAGAAGGAGGAGGGTTTTTTTTCTCTCCTTCAAAGTTCAGTATTTTCTTGAGTAACTCTTTAACTAATTGAAAAATTAGTTTTGTTGGGGAAGAAAGAGTCTCACAGTACCTAAACATTTGGCATTGTGATGCAAGGTTTTATAGAATAAAACAAAAACTGGAAAATTCCCATCAGTTGAAAGCAGTACTGATACTGTCTGCAGTGGCAACTTGTATTATGAGACAGAATATGGCAGTGCTGGGACGTGTGGTTTCAGTTATAGGAGAGCACTGACTGAACTCCATTGAGTAATGTCAAATGAGTACTCAGAAAACAAGAGCTGTAAAACATTGCTCTTTTCCGATCCTGATGTAGAAGGTTAGTGCTGAGGGGAACAGCATCCAGCAGGCAGGATTTCTGTACAGAGGCCTGGACCTCTAGTGCTACGATGCTCAGTCAGCTTCTAAGCAACCAGGTGATCAAAAGGCCTACAAGGGTCAGCATTCAGCCATCCCTTCAAGTTCAGTTTCAATGCCTTCAGCATCTAGGAACCCCTCAAGTATGAACCCTCCTCGCTCTTCGTGGTTGGCTGGGGGTGGCCGGACCCTAGGCAACTCACCAGGATGCATGAAAGGCATGTGGTGTGCTGACAGCAGAGCCAGTGAACTGCTGATGTGGTTCCTTGCCAAAGCCTGTCTGCATGCCAAGCTACAGGCAGCTGCAGTGTGGGAAGACAAGAGGAGAGAGGAACCCCAGGCACTGACTGGGTTTATCTTCCAGCTGAGTATCAGTCCAGATTAACTGCATGTGTGACCACAGAGGCTTAAACTCATTTCTTGCAATGGTTTTGAAGCATGGCTGTGAAGCACAAAAAATTCTCAAAACAAGGATACTTAGAGCCTTCACAGAGGCTCTAAGACTCTTTCACTGGACTCTTGATAGAGTCCAGTGTTGTGTCATGCAACTGACCAGGTTTAGTAAATGAGAAGCTTAATGTGCAGTCACCACTTCTGAGCACATAAAAGAAAGGTCCAAAGAGACTAAAATCTTAATTTCTTGGATCAAAAAATCTCAAGGGGTTTTGACCAAGCACCGTGATGGCTGCTGAGACCATATTGGTTCTGCAGCAGCTCAGCAAGTGCTCAGTAGCATATCCATAGGAACCAGTGGCAGGAAAGGTCCCCTGCCCTGAGAGGCGAACATACATACCTTTCTGCTCTCCTGAGACGTGCCTTCATAAAGGGGACACCCGACCAAGGTAGCCACAGAAGTCCAGATAAGGCACTAGAGTGTAAACCCACAAACCTCAGGCCCAGGCTGCCTCAGTGTCTTTCCTTTCGACCCCAGCAGTTCAGACACATTAAGCTGATAAAGATCTGCCTAGAAAGAAAAGGCCTTTCTGTGTTTTCCATCACTCTGCAAGACTATGCTGTAATCTGCATTGGGACTGAAGTGCGTCAGCAGACGGCGTATGGTGTGTTTGTTATCCTGCACTTCACAGCTCCGGCTGTGGGGAAAGGAAGTGTTGGGGGTTTAGGTCAACTGCTGGACCAGTAGGTAGCAGTGATAAGTGATGTGACATGACCACTGCTTTAGAGCTCAGATAGTGTACCTGAGTCACCAGAAATGTGCACAATTCAGCCACAAAAATGTTTTAGAGACACACTGTGTTATATCAGAAATTATTCAACATTATTAGTCATTTAAATGCTCTGTTTGTCTCTTTGAGGCTTATAAAGCTTGTACAGTCCATGTACATGTGAACCACAAATGTAACAATCATTTTCCATTGTTATTTTTAGCAGTAAGTTTTACTTCTCTACTTATCTTTTCATACACCCACATGTTTTAGAAGGACCTGGGTAGACCAGAATTTATTTACTGCATCTAAGCTTTTATTATGCTTTTTTCCCGTATGGCAATCTGCTTCACCGATACCTGGTACCACAGTGGTTCCTGCCTCTCTTGGTTGCTCACTCATAGCAATACCAAGGGGCTAATCTGCTAAAGAAAGCATACCCTCTCTGCAAGCTGGGATGACTGCTAGAGATGCCCTGGAACCCTGTGCCTGTAAGTATTGCCAGAAGTCTCTGATGCCTGCTACTGTACATCAGAGCAAGATGATCACTGCTATTGAATGATCACATAGATGTTCAAGTGGTGTGGAGCTATTGGAGCAAGTCCAGAGGATGGCCACAAATCTGTTCCAAGGGCTGGAGCACCTCTGCTATGGAGACAGGCTGAGAGAGCTGGGCTTGTTTGGCCTGGAGAAGGCTCTGGGGAGAACTTAGAGCAGCTTCCAGGGCCTAAATTGTCCAACAAAAAAGCTGGAGAGGGGCTTTTGACAAGGGCAGGTAGGGACAGGACAAGGAATAATGGCTTTAAACTGACAGAGGGGAGATTGAGATGAGATGTGAGGCAGAAGTTCTTCCCTGTGAGGGTGGTGAGGCCCTGGCACAGATTGCCCAGAGAAGCTGTGGCTGCCCCATCCCTGGCAGTGTTCAAGGCCAGGTTGGATGGGGCTTGGCTTGGACTGGTCTGGTGGAAGGTGTCCCTGCCTGTGGCAGGGAGTTGGAACCGAATGATGTTTAAGGTCCCTTCTGACCCAAACCATCATAGGATTCTACATGATTCTGTGATCATTGAAAGGAAGGTGGCCCTGGCTATGTCCCAGGTACTTCACCCCTATGCTTCAGCAGCCATGTAGACTGCAAGAAAGGTAGCACCCAGCTCCCATCCCATCCCACCAGTGTGCACCTGTGTGCTCATCTCTACATGTTAAACCTTGAAACTACTGGGTTTCTAAATTGTGAGTGAGATTTTTCTGATCTTTTTCACCACTCCTGAAATTGGCTTTCTAAAGCATCGATGGCAATGTGCACTGCAGGGAAAACCAAACCAGAAACTCCTACGCCAGCCTGTGTCTTCATGTAGATGCTTGGGTTGTCATTTGTGTGGCTGAGGTCAGTGGGAACTGTGTGAGCAGCTGCACCAGAGCACCCAAAACCACCTGATGCCTCCAGCTCCCAGGGCACTTCCCTGCTGATGGGGTATTTCTGCTCCTGAGGACAAGGAGGGACAGAGAAATGGTGCTGGGGTTCCCCCCCACCTCCCCCCCAGCATCTCTGCCCAGACCACACTGCTCAGTTGGAAAGTTAAAGAGAAAAGAGGATGAGTTTTCATACACCCACTGCCAAGACTCATCCCGGGAGTCAGAGTTCAGTCCTTCCCACACACCACTGCTGCTACACAGCCTTGCCCCTGGAGCCCCTTCACCCCATCCCCTCCTGCTGCTGGACAGGGAAACCACCATAACTCCCCTTTAATCACAAGGTGATGATCGGTTTCCCTGGGGCATGTCCCAGGGGCACCTGGTGCAGGGTTTATTCTCACAGATGCACTCAAGTGTGGCTGTTCTCAGCCCGCACCCAGCCAGGCCCATACTCACCCCTGGAAGGGGCAGTGTGGCCATGGCCCCATGGGTCTGTGTTGTGGTGGGTCTCCTCTCCCTGCCTAGCCCATGACATTGCCAGATGGAAAGCCCCATGCCTTGCAATCATAAGATCATAGAATCATAGAAAGGTTTGTGTTGGAGATGACCTTAAGATCATCTAGTTCCATGGACAGGAATACCTCCCAGCAGACCAGGTTGCTCAAGGCAACTGGGTTGCCTTGCAACTGGGTTAGTGCCTCTCCTGCTCTTCACACCCAACACACTTTTACCACCACTAAATTAAGGGATTACCAACAATTTGTCACAAAGCACGGTGGGAGCTGAAGCCTTGTTGAGGAGGACAGGGCAGGGTGGTTGCTATGGGTCAGAGCCAGAGTTTCATCCCAGCTATTGTCCCTCCAGCAGTGGGAGTAGGAACTGCTTGGCTGGTGAGGTCCTTCATGAGGTCCCATGTGCTACAGCCCCTGTATCACCAGTGATGAACTCTGTCCCTCTGTGTGTAGAGCTAGTGTCTCAGCCTCTTGCTGTGCGGTACTTCACAAGGAGCTTGCTGCTGGGTAGGAGACATCCTGGTGTGCTGGCAAGGCAGACAGGGTTAAAAAACCAGAGGAGTGGCTGCCTGTGCATGGGGTGGGTGGAAAGCATGGGAGTAATTCACTCAATCTGCTAAAAGGTGTGTGCTCAATTTATTGTCATCTTCCAGCTAGAGCCAATCTGTTTTATAGGATAAAATATACAAGAAGCTTGCGGTAAAAAAAAGGTAAAAATAATAAAAGGAAGAGATTGCCAGGAGGATGAGAGCAGTGGGCTGGAGCAGCTCAGCCCAGGCAGGAGCCCTGGAAGGGGGCCAGGGAGGCAGGAAAGATCCATGAGGAGTTTCCTGTAAAGAAACCATTCAAGAAATTGGACAGAGGCAGCATGCATGTGACGCCTGTGTGGCTCTGCTTGGGTGGAGGGGGAGCCATGGTCTGGGAAAGCAGCCCAGTCCAGAGATTTGGAGAGGAGAGAGGGGGGAAAGAAGGTGCAGTTTGGATCAACCTGATCCAAAATAATATGAGGTTTGTATTTTCTGAGCAGAAAATTAAAAAAAGAAGCAAAAAAGTAAGCAGAGCAAAAGATTTCGTGTTGGAGGAAATGTTGTTTTTCCTATTTAAAACCAAAACAAACTGAAAAAACCCAGTTAAAACATTCCTGCCAAGCACTGAAATATTTTCTGGTGAGGCCCAGAGATCTCTGTTCCCCCTCCTACCCCCCCATACCATGAAACTGGTGTTACTGGAATACTCCTCAGCTGGATGGGAACAACACTGCACTGAATTTTGGGACAATCCCAACCATGGATGTTCTTGGAGTTGGGTTTGTAAATGTCACCAGTGCAGGGCCTAGAAATGCATCTGAAAATGCAGAGTCTGTTCTCCTGGGACCTCCCGGAGTGACAGACAAATAACCTCCCAGCTAGCAAGTTAGTGTGCCCCCATCCCAACCAGCCTGATGCTCCAGGGATGGTCCAAGCTGGCAGAAGCCAGCAGAAACCCCCATAGGAAAGCCAAGAAAGTGACACCAACAGAAGCAAACCCTCACTCTATTCAGATGCCAAAGGCTTGCTTACAAACTTCTTCAACATCATGGGCATGTGATGTCGCCAGCAGCACATGTAGGGCGCATTCACCCAGGCAACTTAAACCAGCTGTGTGAAGTGCAGGACTGCCTGGCTGGGCGGCTGCTCCTGCTGGAGAAACTAAGGATCAGTGAAGTCAAGTCAATGAACTGGTCATTGGGCTGAGAATAAACCCTGGGTTCTGCCCCTGAAACCCATTGTCAGTGTTTGCTCCATATTAATTTGAACCCAAAAGCACCGGAAACGGACTGGGTACAGAGGCTGTGGAAGAGGTGCTGGAAACTGATGCTGATGGCAGTTTTGGAAACTCTTTCCCTGGGATGAAAAAAAAAAAAAAAAAAAAAAAAAAAAAAAAAAAAAAAAAAAAAAAAAAAAAAAAAAAAAAAAAAAAAAAAAAAAAAAAAAAAAAAAAAAAGGATTTCCTAAAACAACTGAAAATGAATTTGCCACATCTGCAGAGTGGCTTGTGGGTTGCCTGCCCCTGAAAGTAGCTAAGGAAGTGCTGCAGTCAGCAACTTTTCCGTTTAAATGACGAAAGCTAATGTACCCATGGTGATGGCAATTGCCAGGTATACTACCAGTGCCTTAAGTCCTCATAATGCAACCATTTAAATTGTTAAAGTTCCATGAGTTTGCAACAGTACAAAAATATAGCCTCTTTGGCCAAAGAAAAGCTGGTTCTGGAATCAGTAACAGCTTGCAGTTAAGGCCAACAGAATGAAAGTCTGTAACTGATGTGCTCTGAGCAAATTATTTGGCTACCTGAAAAGAAGAGAATCAAAACCTTTATGCTATTTTGGAAAGACGGTCAAAGAAGAAAAACATTGACTTGCTGAGAAAGAGGTAACTATACGGGCAAATTAAGAAGGGCAAATGCTTGATCTTCATACTGGGCATGTGCAAAGGTGGAGAAGATGGGACTCACTTCAGTTTGACGAACCATCCAATCACAGCTTCTCACATAAAATTAGACCATATTTTAAGAAAAGAGCTTCAGGAACCAGTAAGATCTTATGCCATTGACCTTAACACTTCTCTGTGATACACTTGATGAGGGGGATTTTTATTTTTACTGATACAAATTCAATCGATTTACAGTGATGAATGCAATAAAATTACACATGTTGTGAAGATAACTTCAAGGCGGTACACCTCTGTCCAATAAACTCACCTCCTTGAAATTTGCCATTTTCAGCGGGAAAGGAAAAAATCTTAAAGGCATGACTCCAGTAAGGCCATTCATTCAAACAGCGCCAGATGGATGTGTGGGATTCACCTTCTGCTTTGGTTATGAATGAAAGTAGCCAGATAGGGGTTTGCAAAAGGCTATTTTTGCTTAAAGAAGTCTGGTCAAGATGCGGTTACTGCTTGGGTCTGCTGTGCTTTGAGGAGGGGTTGTGTGGAAATGGGAGGGAAAGGAAGCTCAAAGGAAACCAGGTAGCACAATGAATAAAGTATGTTGCTTAGATGAATTCGGTATGTGGCCAGACATTTTGCTTTGATACAAAATGATGCCAGAGTCTCCAGGAAACATAGGGAATTTGTGAATGAGTTTTCAGTATTTTCCTTTTTCCAGGAACCTCGCCAGCAATAGGGCTCATGCTGTCCACATGAGGTGTAAATGTCACTATTTCCACCATCCAGAGAGAGAATTTTGACTGACCTCTGAAGAGCTGGGCTATATTTGGATTTTAATGGGTTTGGAGCATCTGCCTCTCCTTTAATTGTGAAGGGTTTGGGATAGCAGCCCCACGGAAGCCAGGTGTGAGTGAGCAGGATGTGTCACCCTTTACTCCAAGGAAGAAAAACCCGAGGCAGAGAAAGGTCATCGCTCAACAAAGACTTAAATGCATATTTATGTCTCCTTCTTCTTGAGGACTTTTTGAAATGTGTTTAAATGCTTACTGAAATATGGACTGCTGTGGTAGGCTTGCAATTGTGCTTATGTACTTCGCAACTTGCCTTTGGTCTAGAAAAATTGAAGCAGGTCATGTTTTTCCAGCATTTCTGTATGATTTGTCCCATCAGGTGTCACCCGTTGGCACATACGAGTGCATCACCTGATGAGGAGACTAGAAACCCAGGCCCATGTTCAGCCCAGCTTTGATCAAGCTGTCATCCTCTTCATTGCCCCTTCTCCTTCAGGGCAGAGAAGCAGAGGGGTTCAGGAGTAGGACCCATCATACAGATCCACCACACATATGCAGCTCATGGCAAGCCAAACCGTTCTGCCAATCTGTGGGCAGCCCTCCCCTCACAGAGCTATAAAAGCCTCTAGCCTAGCAAAACTGTCTCTTGTACCTACCGCACTGAAGACCACAGATCCAAAGCCTACCCTTATAACCCACGCATTTCAGGAACAGCTCCAGGGAGAGCAAAAGAAACTGTTGTCCAAGCAATATATCCAGATGCAAGTACTTTGTTGCATGATTAAAAACGTAAGTTTGTTTCACCACTTAAAATTCATCCAGAGGGCTTTTTTTTAATAGACAGAATCATCCCTGGCAAAAGTCTTTTTGAACATACCTATCAGGACTATGCTCAAACCTCGGCGCGTTGTGGCTTTTTGGTTTTGCTTTGTTTTCAAAAAGGGCTGATGAAAACCATTTTCATAAACTGACAGCAACAACCATAACACACATACAAAAATGAGATAGCAGCCTCATGCGGAAAATATTTCTGCTTTCGTTTTTATTTTATGAATACATATACAAGAGATGCATAATCTTCCATTATCCAGGCTTAAAAGTTAACAGGTTGGGTTTGGTTGGGTTTGTCTTTTTTTTTTTTCCAAAATAGCTTAAAGAGGAAAATAAAAAGAAGGATGAAAGGGGTGCAACATACCCAAACCGTACAGTTGAAAACCTTGTTAAAATTACTGGTGAAATGTGAACATGTGGAGGGTGTGTGTCTCTCTGTGTTTGTATTGTTCTGTATTGTTAAAAGCCTCACCTGAGGCATTGATGTATATGAATAAAAAAACGCTTTGGCATAAGCAGAGATTCCTCCATGCACGTTTTGTTGACATTTCTGAAATACTGGGAGGATAAAATCTGAGAATTATATCATATATCATTTTCTCTCATTGGCAGCAATAACTTCAAATGCAGGGGGGAAATGAAGAACAGTCTGTTGACAAGAGACTTTACTTCCATACTAACAGTTATATTAGCAGGATGCAGCAGGATGCAAACAGCTTCAAATAGAAGAGATGGAGATATATATTTATATATATGTATATAATGTAAAAATGCTTATTTTATATGAGAAAGGAAGATTTGTCACAATAACATAAAATGAACCACTCTAAGACTAGCTTCCAGCAAAACATTTTGCTTTATTGGATCTATTTTCTAGCTACAAGTCAAGCTGACATCTGTCAAGCTTTTAAACTTTTCATATGGCAGTCTATAAGAAATGTTTCATGCAACGTCTACAATGCTAAATACAGGGTAAATAACTGGGACTAAACAGGTGAGGAATAACAGACTATTATTAGGACCAATAACAGCATAGTATGTACATATAGCCATATTATATTCTCATGTCTTCACAGTAATGTGCAAATATGACAAATATGGCTTTATTTTTTTTTTCCTAAAGAAAGTAAGACATAATTATACAGAATAATGTTTTAAAACGCTTAGGAGGATTTCACCTGTTTGTGAAACCTGTTCAATTTTCATTGCTTTAGGGTTAAGGAGCCACCCGAGCATGGAGGTGTAGTTCAGGTGTACTTCCAGAAGGGGGCAGAGATTCCTAAGGCACAATATTAATGTTAATCATTTTTAATTTAAGTCATGCTATTTTATTTTAGTTTTTATTTTTTTTTTGGTTATATGAAATAATAGGTTGTTTGTAGTTATATAATAAGCGGCTGATTGTAAAAAATACAATGTTAAAGGCTACACTACATGCCTACCTGTAGCTCCAGAAACATTAGCTAATCTGAAAACACACTATACAGCGCTGCATATTAAACCTTTGTGGGTTTTTGGTAATATTCTTTTTCATACACGTAGCAGAGAGTTATAAGGCTTCTGCGGAATAATAACATTATAACTGAACAAATATTTTACACTCTTCCATAATGGTATTTACAGTTATTATAACTTGTATTTTGCCATTTGGTAAATAACATGTATCTTGTATGCATCCTTCTTGCCTATCTAAAGTGCTTGCTTAACTGCATGAGGAAAGAAAATGCATACCTGCTTTAGGTGCAACAAACCCTCAAAAGAAGTAGCTGAAATATTTGCTGTGGATCTGAAATGCATTCTCAGAAATTGAAATTATTGCTAAATTCAGTGCCCTCACTAGGCAATCATCTATATTATTTGTCATATATAAATATATGCATATATACTAGTATGTATGTACATGCATACACATTCATCTATCATGTAAAAGATAGATTTCAATTTTTTGTCCATCAACCTTTTTTATTTTGTGCTATTCAACTCACTTGTGCTATGACTGAAGCTGGATTAAAATCAAAACTTTAACATGCTACTGCTAACAACCCTATGATTCATTAGCACATAATAAAGACAATATGTAAAAGAGAGCTGAGATGATGACAAATCAGGAGGCTTTTGAAATGCACTGAGAATAAGGCAATAGGCTGTACATTACAGCAGAGGAAAAGCTGAAGAAATTCTGGAATTCATAAACGCATCTTACTGGAGTAGGGATTGCTCTCCCTACTTTGCTGAAGAGTCCTACACTTCTTTCCAATTATCACTCTCCAGAATGCAAGCTCTACAGTTTCTGCACCTACCAACACTTTCAATGGTAGCAAATTCAAAGCTTATTAAAAATGCCCTGATGCCACAACCTGGTAAAATAAGGCACTTCCAGGGCTGTATTCCAGCGGTGCCATGCCAAAAAGATCAGCACTGGGAAGAAGCACTCCGATTTTGCTGAGTTTCCTAGTTTTGTCCCATAAAATGCGCCCCTCCTCTTTCTTTCGAGATGATTTTCTTTAATGAAGCTGTTTCATCAGTTGAAGTTGAGGAGCTACTTCTTTGTAAGCAAGAGGTAAATCTTCAGTTCCTGACATTCAGTAAGGTGGAAGATCAGAGTGGTACCAGGCAATGTCTTCAGTCTATTCAGTATCCCTCTACTTGAGCTGACATGCCAGCTGAGTCAAAAGTGTGTGTGGATTTCATATTAGGCCCGTTCTGAAAGCTATGAATGGACATTGGTACTGGAAAGGTCATTCCTTATAATTTCGTTTACTGCAAAGAAAGAAAACAAGAGAAAAGGAATTGATTAGCATCCCACTGCTGCAGACACTTCTCTTCAGCATGAAGTCCCCCCAGATTTGCATCCGTTCCTTGACAGCTTCAGTACAGCTCCAAACAGGAAGCGTAACATCACAAGATAGCTTGTACAAGCTGATCAAAGTGCAAACCAGCAGGATTAACCAAGGTTATCCACATGCTAAATACTCTGTAAAACCAGGCATCACAAGACAGCAGCATCCTGGATTCTTGATTGCATCCAACATATTTAACATTTTAAATCAGTTACAGAAAAAAACCATTTCATTTGCTCTAGAACTGGCTCAGAAATGTAAAGCAAAGAGAACCACAGGAAATCTTAGAATAATCTACTGCTTCCATAAAAAAACAAAACAAACCAAAACAAAAAACATTTGGAAAGTATGTCAGCCATGGTAAGTACTGATGGCAGAAAGCTGCCAGCCACTGAACCTGGGTATGTGTAGCTGCAATGCCTAGATAGAATACAACTTCATGTGCTGATTTTTTTTCACTGTTGGATGGTATTAGCTAAAAAACCAACCCCAAAACAAACAGAAGAGAAGAAAGTGCTGCATGCTTGCCCAGACCCTGCAGCTGGTAACATATATAAATATATACTCTCCTTTCATGGCAACCAACACACGTGGACACACAGTCTTTGCTCCTATCCACACAGACAGATGGGAGGGACGAGCAAGTTAAAACCCTTGGCAAGAGTCAGAGGAAAGAATAAACAAGGTCCCCTATCTCAGCATCAGCCAGTCAGACTGCATCTCCACCGATAAAGTGCTGTTTTCTTTATTCATGAGTCTTCTTTCATTCTTTTCCCCCTCCCCTGCAGATCATCAAGCAATACAGTTTCCCACACTCCAATTATGTCCATTTATCAGCTTGTGATTTTTGGCAGATGGACAGGAAATGACTGAACCTGGCAAAGGCCATCTACAGTGGACTACACAACATCCCTTTTATTTCCACTCCACCTCCCTGCAGTGACTGCCACCACCAGATTTACATGAAGATAGATAAAATGCCATCAGTGGGGCTATCACTGCTTCTGAGTTTCCCTGACATTGCTGGGAGTGGGAAACACATGCCCACGTCATGGAAGCATCACAGAAAAGCCCATATTTTCCTTTCCTCATGGGCTGCTGTTCACAGCCATCCAGATAACTTCTTGTATTTACTGGAAAAGACCAAGCCTGTCTAAAAACAACTTCCTGAAGCAATTAGTTGGTTTGGGGGGTTGTTTCTTTTTTTTTTTCCCCTGCAGACCCATTGCCCATTTAGTAATTGCAGCACATGAATCAGGCAGGATTTGTGTCACAGGTCCTGGCCATTGAAACCACTTCTACTCATGGATATGCACACCATAGTTCAGAAAGGAAACATCAGTTGTATTTGCAACTACCTATTTGCGGCAGCAAACTGAGAGTGGTATGGAAATGTGATGTGAAGACAAATAATTTCTTTCTCTTGAGAGTGCCATGGAGTTCATCTTTAATATCACCAAACAATGGAAACAAACTCAAGCAGCAATTCCTGCTCTCTGTCAAAAACTGCCTTGCATGCATTCAAACACAGCAAGAAGTGCTACCCTGTTTACATGCTGCAAGACTCAGGACAGCTTTCAGGATCAAGCCTCTGCCTTGAATGCAAACAGCACACTTCTGGAGGATGATTCTTCCATGATGCTTTTGTAAAGATTGTTTCTTTGATAAACTTCTCAAAGTAACACTGGGTATGCAGCAAAACCACACAGTGATACCTTGGTGTTTTAGCACGACAATGAAAACAAAGCCTCATATAGGAGAGCCAGTGTCACAGTTTTGCTAACTTTCTCCCAAAGTTTCTATTACATCAAACAAATCTAAGATACTACTCAAGGCTATTGTCAGTCTTTGCACCATCTTCAAAGTGCTTCAGCAAAATGTGAACTAAGCATCATTGGTATTTCACAGAAGGGGACATGGAGGTGGAAAAGCAAAGGAGCTCCCCATCTCAGTTAGGATTAGCACTCAAATCCCAAACTAAAGCTACAGCACACACTGAGATACTCTTGCTTGATTCACTCAGTAATACTTTCAAAAGTAACATCCCCCAGCCCATAAGCCCGTGCTTTCCTATTGAAGCATTTAGTAAAAGTATTTCAGAAGAAGCTTGATGACATGAGGGTCTAAGAGCCAAAGGTTCATCTCCAAAATTGGCTGACTTTTTACATCCATGCTAGGTACCCTCACCTGAATCTTCTGACACTCAAGCACTGTAGGACACATGGCTTACCCTAGAGATGACAAAACTTTTCATTTCGGCTGGAAGCCCATGTGTCTTGTCTCAGCCCATAAGACCACCATGGTCCTCTGGTTGCATTCTCTCTAGATCTCAGCAGCCAAACCAATCTTTCCCCAGCTGAAATAACTCATAATTTCATTATTGACTTAAACAGGATACAGATTAGACCTTCAGCTTTATTCTTCATTTTTATACGTTACTTTCTTAACATAAGTAGGACCTATGGATGGCATAGGTGGACCATAGATGGCATAGTTCAGGCACAGGTCTCTATTTTTCTGTTGCTTGTTTGCCTTTACCCATCACAGTGTTGAAAATGCAAAAATTCCCAATTAACACAGTGGGAAAAACCTACAGAGAGGGACAAGGGTGCACATGGAAGAAGGCCCAGGTGGGGCGATTCGTGATGCGGCAAAGCAGGTGATCTTGTAGAGGCAGATTGCTAGCAGAGAGCACTAAACATGAGAGCTGAAAGGGGAAGTGTGCTGAGAGCGGGCTTTCCCATGCCACCCACCGAAGCACCTGAAGCTGGAAGGAAAACCCTCCGGTGGGTGCAGACGTGGGTAAACTAGGTGGCAAGCACGTGAAGTGCCCAGAGAGACACTTGGTGGGTTTGGCCAGAAGGATGGTCTCCACCACCTCCAGCTGCAGGGTCTAGCACTCCTGTGAAGACATTCCTTTTGCCTTCCAGGGCTGAGAAACAAATGCTGAGTGAAATTGTTGGGGGAAAAATGTGTTTTGGGTCACCCAGAGTAGTTTTAAAAGTCTTCAGCATCAACATTTTTTATTTCACATTTCTGGAAAGTTTGCTTCTTTTAATAGCCCAAAACATATTTTGTTACATGTTAGGAACCGTTTTATTTTGGATCAAATGGAATCCTTTGGAATGTTTTGTTCAACCCCAAACTGTTTGGTTTTGTTTATTTAAGAAAACCTCAAATACTCTTGTTGTAGGTTGACCCAAGATTGTCCTTCCCAACAGCAAATCAGAATTCTGTTACTGAAGTATGACTCTGCCATCTGAAGCATCCTCTATGTCTGTCTGCACCAGTGTTACATCAACCAAAATGGCCAGCAGCCAATTCACTGGGAAACAGCACAGGAACCAGGTACACCCCCAGAGATGATTTCTCTAGTACACCTTTACTCTGCTGAAGGGTTTTTTGAGCAACAGGAATTCTGCAGGTTTATTTGTAGTGAGCTTTGATGAACTTTCTTCTATTAAGTTTTCTAATAACCTTCTGAACCTGTTCTGGCCTTCGCAGTTTCCTGCCGCAACAGGTTCCACACTTTACGGATGTGCTAGTGGAAAAAGTAATTTCTTCTCGGTTTAAATTTGCTTCTTGATAATTTCATTCATGCATGATTGTTCCCTGTTCACCAACTCCTTTGCTGCCCATCACACTCCTTCTCCTTGGTAACCTCAAGGCCGCACTCAGTCCTGTAGGACCACTGCAGAACTCCCCAGAGAGTAAGGCATATTGCTCATGGAGAGAAAATAACTGGTGTTTTTCTCTTAGTTACCACCTTTCTAACAAAATGTTTAATTTATTTTTCATGAGAGTCAGCTGGCTGCTGTTTTGAATGCTTAAGTTTTGGCTTACAAACCTGTTACTACAAGAGGATTGTGTGTGCTCCACAGAACAGCAGTATTCAGTGCAAGTGGTATTTTGGACTGGTTTTGAGTTTCATTCCTATAGCAAATGCTGGTCTTTGATTCTGCTGCTGCTTGGATACAGATCCATTCACATCTAAGTACCATTCCAGGAGCAGTTGTGTTTTGAGTGAGTGCAACATTTTTTGAAGAAAAACTGCAAAGGCTTTACACTCATTTTAAAACCAACATAACCTGAGTACTCAAAGAGACCCATTTTACAGACAGAACAGATGAGATCCAAAGAATTACCTGTCTTGCTGAAGGCCCTACATACAGCTTAGGAGCCGATCTGGACCAACATACAAGATGTTTAATTTTCAATGCCTACATTAGCACAACACTTCCCTTAAAGCTACAGGTTAATCCCCATCAGATCAAACAGCTGAGCACAATGATTTACAGCACCTTTGTCATCAGATTTTTTTCACTGTTTTTCTGCTGGCTTCGGGGAGGGGGGCCACTGTCGCTTTTATAGCTAACACCTACAGTTCCCCACAATGCCTTCCCTCAACTGATGGTTTTCCATTGTCATGTTCAGCTTTTCCACTGACAGAAAGTAAAAAGAAATAATAGTGCTGAGAAATGCAGGTAACATGTGACCTCTCTACCTGTCAAGGCGTCTGAAAGAGGAACCTTTCCTTTGCTAAACAGCAGATGCCACAGTAGCAGGATGTGGTGAGCTGTTACACCACATTTTAGTTTAATAAGGAGTTTTTTTCTTCTTGTATTCTAATTTTGCTTTAAAATGCCCTTGCAATGGAAATTTTTGCTTTACTAATTAGCAAAATCAGTGTCTTACCGATGCTTGGGTTCTTGCATGGAACAGGACAACCAGATATATCTGAACAAATGTGGGTTCCATATATAGATGTGAACTTCATAGGAAATGGAATATTTTTAAACATTTGGTGGCTGTACATGGATCCCATCAACTGGCAAAACTTTAAATTTCTGCAGATTTCTGCTTTCCTTGTATCTGACTAGTAACACGGGTAACATTGTGGCCTTTTCTTTTAATAGGATACCTGTTCTTCTGGGATCCTGCCTTTCTGCTCAGATACTGATCTCACTCAAAGAAGCCATAAGGTCAGGGGAGAAGGTACATGTACTGGGTTTCCACAGTGTGGGAGCTCTTTGGGGCTACAAACACAAAAGCCTGGAAGACTTCATACTCCTTGGGGTGAACATTCCCAATAATCTGAAAAAAATGGAAGGTGAGCTGAGAACCATGGTCAAACCCACAATTCAGCAGTGCCGGAAAGGAACAAATTGAAAACATATCGCATGTCTGTTCACTTTGTTAGAGGTAACATTAGGGGTCCAATTTCTGTCTAGGTTAAGCCTCTGTCTCTTCACACATTGCACACCAAAGGCTGTGGAAGTTAACAAGCATCCTTCCACAGATTTCAGTCCACTTCAGCACCAGCCCAGAAAGGCTAGTACAAGTAGACTGAGTAGCGGAGTTGTGGGTTGTGTTTACTGTTGCCCCCCCTTTCCAGCTGCACACTTCTCTTTCACATGGGAGCTCTGTGGCTCTGTGCTCCACTCTTCTTTAAGGGATGTAATAAACTTGAAGCCAAAGGGCACTGAGAGGTTTTGCACACAGCTGACACCTTGTGATTTACTGGGTATGTACATGTCCTTGTTCCTTCATAAATAGCAACAGCATCAGCTCAGTTCCTTCAGGATGGTTTTTAGTTTCTTTATCAATAGAAAAGCCACATGGCATGTCCCAGGACATCTAGGTCTTCAGGGTCACATCAAGCTTTTTTCCACAGCTGACTAACCAACCTTTGCTTGCTACTTCTTATTCACCTGTGACCTCTGGGGACCGTCATCTCTACGATGGAGCAGATCTGAAGTTTGGGAGATTCAGATACCATAATGCTTTCTCACCAAAGATGAAAAAAAGCAACCTGCTGTGACTGGTGCATATGTCATGGAAAAAACAAGTAATACCAGCTGCATCTTTCAGGGGACACGTGTGAAAAGTCTGTGTGAAATTAAGTCTGGATTCTGCCATGTCTGGACAACAATGCTTCATCTTTCAGATAGGTGTAATTGGTAACCCTAATGCGGTGCCACATTCAGGCACCATGTTTGGACCATGTTTGGCGCTGCTCAAACTGCACAGCTAGGTGTCACATTTGAGCAAACTCCAGGAATGAGCAGCAGCCTTGGAAGCAAAACTGCCTTGGTTTGGTTCATTGCTTTTGTCTTCCAGCAGAATTCACTAGTCAAGCCTTACATCAGTACAACTATAGCGACATCCAGGTCAGGGAACTCTCCAATACTTCATTACACAGTATGGACATACCCCTAAGTACTTTGAATTTCCACTGCCGGTGACAGCATTGTGGAGCAGGGACTGTGTTCTCCTCTCCACTGAGTACTGCTCTGACTATGCAGTCAGTGATATACTATATATATATCATATACTATTCAGTATATGAACACGGAAACATAACTGTGGAGTGAGCCTACAAGTCTGATGCTGACACCATGCTACCTGTAGTAATGCTTCGTAGTATGACGTTCACTTTGCTGCCTGTAATTACTGCCCTCGCATTTTTCCACCAGCGATGCCACATCTTGCTCCATCAGGCTCTTGTGCTTTTGTATGCCCTTCATTTCAAATGAAATTCTACATGTTAGCACCACTGAATAGGAATTCAATGTTTCAAATAAATGCAGAGGAAGCAGAAATGCAGGAGTAAAAAAAAAAATGTTTCCTCTTATCTTCATGTACAGATTTTATTTAAGGAGAAAAATGGTTAAATATAGTCACATATACAGCGAGTGAAGAAATAAAGCTCCTGGTATAAACTCTATCCCACAAGTAAAATCCTACACTTTTTATCAAGGTATCTATTTCCTGACTTCTGTCCTTTCTGATATATGAAAGCTGCAACAAACAAAATCACTGAAAAGAAATAGGGCTGTCTTAGAGAAATTCATTTCCCAAAGCTAGTAAGTATTGTCCTGTGAATGAAAAAACAAATCAGAAAATTATACAAATTCCTGAGGTGCCAGCATGTAATGCGAAACTACAGATCACATTAAAGCTTAGTGAGTTAAAAACCAAACAAAACAAGTCTTGTGAAGCAATGGAAAATATAACTTCACATGTTCCATAAAGAAGTCAGATCTTCTATTACCTCAGGTGTCCTGGATGTGTTTAAACCTTAAACTTATTTTTATCTGTTTAATCATAATAAGCCACCACCACAGGGCATGCTATTTTTGGAGACAGTGAATAGGACAGTGGAGCAAGTGAGTGACAACAAGTCGCAGGTTTTAATAAAACATGATCCCACCAATACGAACATTAGCTTGGCACGATGGATGGTATTGTTGTGCATGACAGCCATTAAAATGGAATCATCCTACCTGCTCTACCCTCTGCCTTATTGAGCTCAACAACTCCAAACAAATGCAAAATCTCCCACAGTGGCTGCACTGTGGAGGGCTAATGGGAACGGTTCCTCACTGTAGTGTGATGACAGCACCGTGTGGCAGTAATTTAACTGGGGCTCTTGACTAGGTGCCCAGACTAAATTAGTCCCATCCTATCGCACCACAACTCCTGGGCTTGGATTTTTTTCATCCCTCCCATATGCAACCCTAGAAAACGCCCTACGTCTCCTGCTCTGCAAGCATTTAGAGATTAATTCCCCAACTGCTGGGAATTAGTGCAGGAATCAGCAGAGCCACAGTAATTCTCAGCACACTAGGGTCTAAACTCTCGCTTGTTTTTACTCCTAATTTGAGGGTGGCAGTGCTCAACCTGGTTTATCTTTTATACCAAAGAATCAGAGAGTCAACAGGAATTTTCAGTAGCCCTTTCTGAGGCCAACTTTGCCTGGAGTAGCTGGGGTTCGGGCTGTGCAATGGCTGCATGATCTGCCCCAGTATGATGCAAGCCACTTTTGACACACACATGCATGAGGGTAGGGCTGGGCAACGGAGAAATAAACCGCATTTTAACCAAAATTATGTGTTTACGTTCCTGAGAGCATCTGTAAGGGAAACAAAACAGATGTATTTTACACTTTACACAAAATTTCCACATAACAGAAGAACTACGCAAATGCTACCTAAAACCAGAGGTCGATACTGCTGGAAGCTCTGTAGGTACCAGTCAGGAAGGAAAAAAGAAGAGCACGCACCGCTTCGCTACAGACAACAGCAATTTGCTCCCGCTGTAGCAAATACAGTAATACGAACTGACTGTGGTGATCAGTTTTACTTTCTGGTTTAGTGCCCAACAGTAAAATAGCGTTGTCAGTCCCTGACATTCAAAAATAACGCCCCGAAGCATGACAACTATGGATTCAAAATTGAAACAAATTTAAAGCAATTCTGCATTTGCCTGTTTTTTTGCCTCTAGACGTCTCTGGCAGCACTTATTAAAATGTGAATGCAACAGAAATGAAACCTCATTTTTTTTCCTTTCTACTCTCATATTTCTGATCCCATTGCACAAGGTTTGCTGTATCTCACAACCAGCAGTGAACCATGGCATAGGCAACACTTGAGACAAGAGGCTCTCAAAGTACCCATAGGTAGAAGAGCAAGGTTAAAGCCTCTCTGATGTCCCAAGGCCTGGCAGCTCCTGAAACTTACAGGCAGTGGATGAAAGAAGGGTAGTGGGTCTGGACCATGATGGAAAGCTTTGAGCCCGATGCTGGAGGCTGCTACTTGGAGACCTTCTGCCCTGCCAAAGGACCATCCCACGTGCACACATCCAGTCCAGCACTGTCTATTTCTGATGGCAGCTGGTACTAGCCTTTTGGGCCTCACACAGTAACCTGTATCAGGCCAGACCTGACCACATAACACGAGAAGGGGTTTCTCCATGTGCTAAAAAAGTGCCAGATTAGCTTTAGAAAAAATATCAAATTCTGAGGGCACAGAAGGTAAAGGCAAAAAGACAATCCATAATCTCTGTGACTTACTGATTTCAGAGTTTTAAAAAAACCAAATGAGGCTGAATTTCTCTATCGATTCTACAATTATTAATCTTTTTAGAAGCTTTTCCAACATTGCACATAATAAGCAATTCATCAAAGCATATTAGGTGCCACAGAAGTTGCATTTAATATAAAGGGGTCATTAAGTTTCTTGTAATTGCACATTACTGAAGCTTTTGTTAGTTCTAAATCAAATCAATGGGATGTGCACGTATACTCTTTAATTGACTTTATGTAATAAGAGTATGGCCCCTAGTGATCATCTGGAATCCTCCAAAATTAGCCACCTTTTGCTGCTGTTCATAAAAAAAAGCTCACGTACAGTTGAGAATATCAAATAAAGCCAAGAAATAATGAATGAATGAATGAATGAAAGGAAAAAGCACCCTGGGTCACACAGGAGCATTTGCTGTGTGTCTTTTGATTCCTACAGCAGAGAAGAGCCAAAAGACTCATCTCTTCTTCCACTCAACCAGCCTCAAAGTCTTAGACTTCAGTAGAAGTAACATTGGGCCTCAACAATAAAAGTGTCCTGGAGATAGTTTTTTGAGCAAGAAGGGTTGTTTTTTTAAATGTACCCTACTTGCCCTATTACCATCATCAATACTTCTTTCCTTTATGGCTTTTTTCATCAGCAAACCTCAAAGCGCATGCTAAGCAGAAAAGATCAATGCTATTATTCACATCATCTAGCAAAGAGGGCACGGAGGCAGGGACAATGCTGGGATGCTGCTGCATATACAAACATGATGTGCCTATATGCTGCTTTGTGGGGTGACCACTGTTGGGCCACATTCCCCACACCAAGGCTGTGGAGAAGGCTGAGCTTTGTTTGCTGACCCATAATTCACAGGGGTGTTGCTCAGGCATATAGAATGATGGCCACGAGATGACTCAGTGAGTGGCCACATGCTGCTCAATGGAAGACAAAAGCTGGGTGCGGCTATTGTGCTTGGTAAGAGAAAAGAAATCCACCTATGAGCCTGCTGGGGGCTGGGAAGGGTCACATTAGCTGGTGAAAATCCTTAGGTGATAGAAGATGGCTGCTAAGCCATGGGCACAGAAGCAGGGCTACCTCTGGGAATCTGCACTGGTAGCTGCAAACAGCCTGTGAAAAAATATGATGCAGGCAAATTGTCATGCAATTTATTTGCTTGTGTCATGATGATCTGGCCACCACCATAATGCGAGCTGCATGTAATACCAGAGGATTTTATTTTAACTATGGCAGCACCTGCTGCTGAGGAATGCTGCAGTTCAAAGAGGGATGCATGTCCTCTCTGCCACGCCACCTTGGAGAAGAGCATTGGCAGTGGTTAATGATACTCTTGTGTTGTTTTTTCACCACACTAACTACACTAAGTAAGGACCTTTCCATGACAAAACTCCTGTACAGTTCGGCTCAGATTTTATTTACAGGCTGATTTAGTGGAGCCACACTGGTGACATATCAATGCAAGCTGGGCCCTGGTGGGGAAACCAACAGCTGGGTGTTATAAGGTGCTCTTCCCAGCACAGAAGATGTAGCTGTGAAAACCACCACATCCAGACAGCTGCTGGACTCCAGTACTCCTCATATGCTAAAACCACCTGAGGATGCAAGCCTCACAAATTAGGGTAGCTGGAAGAACCCTTTTATTTGTACATGGCCCCAGTGCAATAGAGCTGCAACATGGCAAAATGTGTTTCCCTCTTCTCCCCTCTCCCACATGCTGTGTTAAGCTGCAGAACGGCTCCTTAGGCTGGACTGACAGAGCAATGTCAACAGAAAAAATACCAGGTATGGCTGCAAAAATTGAGTAAGAATCACAGCTGGGCTCTCAGGGAAGTAGAAAACCTTCCCCCTGGCAGCTCAGTGCTTGACGTAAGAACTGTGCTGAAGCTCAGTCCTCTCCACTAAAGGGGAAATTTATTGTGTCCCGAGAATGAAGCCCCCAGGCAAATCTGCAGCCAGCACTGAAGAACTAGGAAGAAAAGGCACTTGAAAAACACAGGCATACAACACTCATCTCTCAAGCACACTGATGGACCTGAAATTTTATTCAAAATGTTTGTATTACACTTTCCAAACAACCACTCTCTATGTGTGACAGGCTCCTGCCTCTTTTTGAGTACTTGGACTCAAAAAAGTCCTCACTTCTTGATAGCTGGGAAATGACAGGGTGCTTCCACAGCCCAGGCTGTGATCTGGCAGCACATCCAAACTCCACTAGGAATTTGGCTTTCACTTTGAGAGGTGCTCCAGGCAACAAAATGAGTGGAAGAACTTTAACATAATTCAAGAGTAGCTTTAAAAAATTTATTAATGCTACAATGAAGAAAACTGGCTGCTTACATGAGATTTGGTCAGGTCAAGTCAGCCAACTCAGATCAGGAGGTGAATGCATGGAGCCTAACACAGCAGCTCTGGAAAATCCACACTACTCGTTGCTCAAGGGACAGGAGGCTCCCCACTCCCTTGGGCATACAGCCAGAACATTCAGACCCCAGGACCTAGCTGCAGCCATGCAGATGTGCAACATCTGGCTCAATCTTCAGAAGCATCCTTGTGACAGAAGTAACTCAGCAAGGATCAGCTCTTGCTGAAGACCCTGGGAATGCAACATTTTTCAGGCTGGGGCCTTAAGGACATAAAGGACATTTCATTGACGTGATGAAAGGGAAAGGTTAAGTGCAACAAAGGTTTTGATGAAAGGCTGCACAAGCTGATTGTTGTTTGCTCCACACAACAGCCTTCCTCATGCACCACACCTTTTGTAAAACACAGTTACATGAAACAAATTATTATCTCCAGTAGCTTCCGTCTACACACATTTCTGAAATACTTTCATTCCAAAATGTTTCAAGAGGAAACATTATAAAGAATGGAAACCTGGCAATTAATCAGATGGAAACCTCCGTTTCCATTTTACAGAATAGGAAAAAAAAGAGAATCATAAAAAGAATACCCAACATTAACTGCTAAGTAGGGAGATGAAAGATAAGCAGAGGCCAGCCACTAGGAGCACTCATGTGCGGCATGCATTTACCTGCGTTTGGACACGGTTCTAAAGGGTGGGTCAGACCTGTATTTGCCGTTCTTGTTCAGAACCACATAAACACCTAGTTAGGAACTGGGGTTTGACAGATGAAGATTCAATTTTCTTAAAAACTTACAAAATAAATACACTGATGATTTTTTATGTTTTTTTCAAAGTATGGACGAAAGTCTTTTCTGGTCAAGACACTGAGCAAATATTTACAGGTGCTGGGGAGACACCATTTCCTCCCTTTAGGCTTCAACCTGGTGTCTGCCACATAATTTTATCCATTCAATGAATTTTTTTTTTCCAGACATCTGCCAAGAGGAAATAACTTTGCTGTATTGGGAGTCTGGGAATCCTAGAAAACAATCTTAAATCCATAAAATAATTGAAGTGCAGTTTTACTGAGCTGTTCAGTTCGATTCTGATTTTTACTACAATGTCAACAAGAGTTTAATTTGTTTTAAAGTTTAGGTTCTTAAATCTGAGTGATATACGGTAGTTTACAGCTTGCTGGCAAAGCTACTGTGGAAAAAAAAATGGAAAGTGCATATAAAGGCGGTTCTAAGTTTGACATTGTGAAAGCAGGGAGCAGTGCCAAGAGCAGCAAACAGCATGGCTTTCCCAATCCTGGCTGGCTTTAGGGACTGCTTGCTATTGACATCAGTCGCTATGGGATACATTTCCCTGCTCTAACAAATCTCATCTGGAGCTTGTAATTAAAGAAGAAATGTCTCAAAGTGTAATTTCTTTCCCTAAAACATTTACAGATGTTAACTAGATTGCTAATGGTGTGAGGTGTCTGTGGGTGGACATCTTCCTCCTTATCTGCTGTGTCAAAGAGGAAGATTTGTTTATTCAAACCAGTTCTAAAGGTAGTACGTTTTCCATGTATGTCTTTGTGTATGGGGGTGGTGTCTTTGTTTTCTAAACCACTTGTGAACTGAAAGGTGTGGAGGTGTTTATCATTTCTTCTTTTTTTTCTTTTCTTTTAGAAGTCAACGCAGAGTCGGCCTGATTGATTTAAAAGGCATTCAGAGTGGCTGAAAATGTCTTTGCTTAGCAGATTAAGAAGTATCCTGAGTTGTAAAATAATAATAGGAATAATAGTGACAATAATAATAATAATAATAGTAGTAGTGATGTAAGCTTCTTGCTCCAGTGACTTTCCATCAGTGCCTTTGGCTGGATTTAGCTGCTAAGCTGTGCTAAAAGCATTTATGGGAGCCTGCCGTATGACTGGTTAAGCTGATCTGCTTCAGGCACACACTGGACACAAGAGGGGAGAGTGTAAAAAGGGATGAGCTTTTAGAAACACATGTCCCTGGGGAAGTGAGAGGGGGTTTTCTAGCTGATGAGGAAGGGTGCCAGCCCCAGCTCTGCTGCACTGATGGCATGAACGCTTGGAGCATCTCTCCAATGCTCTGCAGGAGGTGATGGCTGAAACTCTCCTTCCTGACACACGCAGCCCAGACACAGTTGTCTGCTAGGGCCTTTCCCCTCGCCAGCAACACTTCCCCCCTCTTCCTCCTCCCCCCTCCCTTCTTTTTTTCCCTTTTTGCAACCGACTTTGATTAGAGCCAGAGCCTGGGGTAAATCAGAGGAATTTCTAGATTTTTCTGTGCGCTGTGAGCTCTCGCTGTTTTCCGGTACCTACTTCCTGCCATATCTAAAATAACAGCAGCTGCAGGGGCCTGATAGAGAAGAGCTCCAGGGGACAAATTCTCACAAATGGGGTGGGAAAGACAAAAAAAAAAAAAAAAAAAAAAAAAAAAAAAAAAAAAAAAAAAAAAAAAAAAAAAAAAAGGAAAAAAGACAGTTATTAGGGAGCCGATAACACAGAGAGCCAGCATCAGATTCATTGTTGGAGTCGATAGCACCATAGGCTGTGGATGTTGTTGTCAGAAGAAAACAAGTACTATAAAATGGCCATGGGAATGATAAGTGTCCAGGTTTGCTGGGATAACAGATGTAGCTTTATAGCACTTGTCCTATTGTATGAAGTATCGTGGCTCGATTAGCTAATGTCTCCAAGGGCCAGATAAGCAAGGATGAATGTTCTGCCCTAGAAGCTTTCATGCTTTCTCTTTGTCATGGCTATCTATGAAGAGCTGCAATCGAAAACTTTGCACACAGAGAGAAGGCCCCCAGCTTCAGAGGAAAACAGTGCAGAAAATGGAAAATTGTTGAAACGATCCCATTTTCCATGAAGAATGCATGGTGCAATGTTACCACTGTCTTGTTACAGACCACAGGAAAAAGTACAGCAACTCAAAAAACCTCCAAAATGGCAGAAATGGACCTTACACACCTGTACGACAAGTAATTCAGGAGAGAAATTTCTCTTTCCAACTGGTATAAAGGGGGGTAGAAACAGGTACAGTGGTGCATTCACCCAAAACATACTTATTCAATATGCAAGAATGTGGGGCTTCTTGAGATCATTTTGGCCTAGGCCTTGTCACCAACACAAACATTACTTTGAATATCAGCACATCCAAACAACAGAAGTGAGGGTTCTTAAAACCCTGCAAGTCAGTCATGCTCTATATGTAATACAGACAGTATTTTAGATTATTGTATGTGCCATTAACCTTCACATATTAATGTAATATAATCTTTTACAGTTACTTTGGGAACTATAACTTGTGTCTGCATCAACCTTTAGGCCCTTAAATTTTCATCCAGTATTATACATTTTCATGCATTTTCTTTTTAAACATAGGACTTTTTAAAAGAAAATTAAGTGATAGGTTCTCATATGATTGTAAACTGGAGCATAATCGAAGGAGCACAGAAGACAACAGAAAAATTCTTATTTGCTTCAGTGGGCTTTGCATCAATTCCTTATTCAACACAGGCAGATATTTAAAGGTGGTCTACACACGCAAAAGGTACAGGTCTGAAGGCTTGGCAGGAAAGAATCAGTCACTGCGTTGTAAACACCCTATTTTGCTCATTCCCTAAAGATTATTGGAAATGTTTTAATGCTGACATGTGAAAAAGACAAGTAGATCTGTTCTCTTATTTTGCCTGAATTTTGAAGCATGCACAGTCTCTCTGATGTCAGCAGACATACTTCTGATTCCTACCACTCAAAGAGGTCAATAACACTTACGTGTTTACTTTAGTGTGTTCGCTTTAATGCATATGGTGTGTGGGTACAGTTTGATCCTAGAGCCCTACCCGCTTTCTAGGGAACAGGGGAAAACCATACACAGGGTTTTAGTAGCATATGGTTTTTCTTTTCCAGATCCTAAACCATTTCTCTAGGCCTAGAAGTCCTTCCTTTGCTTGAGTACACAGGCCAGCTGACAATTCTTAATTGATAAAACAAGATGATGTTATGCTATTTGGTTCTTCCCATCTCCAAAAGAGGCTGATTAAAACTTGAATCATCTTTGGTTTCTGCTCGGGTAATAACAACTAGAATTACACAAAGTGGCCAAGTTAGACAGACTAGACAATATTCTAACCTAAACTCATAAAACCTGAACTAGTTAAAATATTTTGTTTTTACAAAAAGATCACCCTTGACAATATGAAGAAAGTGAATTTGTATTTCTGCAGAAGTAGAACTAGTTAGAAAATCGGAGGTATTTCCTAATCCTGTTTTAAGCACTGTTATGGCTGTGCTGTATTACATATGCTTATAGAGTAGTACATTTATGGTAAATTGGTTAAGGAATTTGGGAGTAGGATTAACAAACTTTCACACCAGGCTAGATCAGATCACAAAAGGAGATCAATCTGTCACAATTCTTAGCTTCTGTTCAAGAAAGGCAAGCATAGCGGAGGTCAGAGACAGATTAAAGAGCAGCACTGCAATTATTTACTGACATGGGACTGGAAAGAATATCACATAGCTACATGGAGCACAACTTGGACTTCAGACACATAGGAAAGAGTGGTTCATTTTATGCCACTAATCATAGCCAAGGATTAAGATATTTTGGAAAAGCCCTATTATTTCTCATTCTGCAAACCAGGATTTCATTACTGGTAAATCATGAAATTTATGAAGTCCATTCATACAAATTAATTTCCTTTCCTAATTTCCACTGGCATGTGAGATACAGATACATAATATAAATAGAAGTCTGTAAAGGGAAAAAGATACACAGAATCTGGACAAGTTCCTGTGTGATGTAATTTAGGTTACCCTGCTCTTGCAGGGGGGTTGGACTAGATGATCTTTCGAGGTCCCTTCCAACCCTTAGGATTCTGTGATTCTGTGAATGTCTGTTTGTACTTAAAAGTGGGGTTATCTCAAATAAGGTAGAAGAACTAGCTAGAAGAACAGCTAGAAGAACTGTCCCTGCAGCTAGTACATTCATTCTTAAGTAAGTGGATTTAGGGTCGAACGGGTAGAAATCAGTGCAGCTGGAATACCTCTACATGGATCTATGCTGACATACTCTTGTCTCCATCAGAAATAACCAAAGGTAAGTTCTCCTACTCGAAAATTTTCATTTTGCAGCAGCAATGTAAAATCTAAATGCCTTTTCCATGTTATGAGA
Source organism: Agapornis roseicollis (assembly GCA_002631895.1). NCBI lineage: Eukaryota > Metazoa > Chordata > Aves > Psittaciformes > Psittacidae > Agapornis > Agapornis roseicollis. The sequence goes on from NDXB01003205.1 coordinate 69,331, forward strand.
AATATCTCCTCTTAGACATCTTAAAGAAGAATTCTTGCAATCATTCTAGTGTGTCAAGTATGGGGTTTTCCCCCTGCAGTGGTGCTTCCCCTCGATTAATGTTTTTCATATGAAATTTGAATCTGTCCTCAGGCAACGTTCTGAACGGTGACATTTTTTAGGAAACAGGCAAAGAAAGGCAGTGGCCCCCATTGCTCAGGGGACCATGCACAACAGAAAGCAAGATACAGCCTCGTTTGGCATCACAAGCATCTGCCAGCTCCTTCCTCAAACAAGGTCCTAACTGACAGCAGAGAAATTATGTTGGTCATTGCAGAAATCTAAATTTCATCATCAGAGAAACCATAAATATAGCCAATGAAACATCAGCTATATGGTTGGCTGATCTCTAGATGGCTGACCAAATGCTCTTAGGGTCATGACTCACACAATCAGACACAGGCAGTCCTGTCTCTTATCACCTTCCTGATTAAAATAAAATAATAATAATAATAAAAAAGTAAATTAATTCAAATTTCAAAAGCAGATCTCTTTTCTTTCCTTTTCTCTTTTTTCTTTTCTTTTCTTTTCTTTTCTTTTCTTTTCTTTTCTTTTCTTTTCTTTATTCTCTTCTCTTCTCTTTTCTCTTCTTTTCTTTTCTTTTTTCTTTTCTTTTCTTTTCTTTTCTTTTCTTTTCTTTTCTTTTCTTTTCTTTTCTTTTCTTTTCTTTTCTTTTCTTCCTTTTCCTCCTTTTCCTTTCCTCTTCTTCTCTTCTCTTCTCTTCTCTTCTCTTCTCTTCTCTTCTCTTCTCTTCTCTTCTCTTCTCCTTTCCCCTTTCCTTTCCATTTCCTTTTTCCTTTTTTTCTTTTTTTCTTTTTTTCTTTTTTATTTCCCCTGAATATTCACCTAACAACCAAAGAAATGATCCATCCATTTGTAGATTTCTTGGACGGAAATCTGGCATCTCTACCAAAAGTCTGCTTTCTTTTCATACTCTCCTCTGTGCTGAGTGCTTGAATCCAATATATTCTTTACAATGATAAAGTTTATCCCACTGTTAGCTAATTGTACTGCTAGACAAAGGCAGGCCCTGTTCCAGCACACTAGTTCACTGGGGCAGAAGGTACAGCTTGTGTGTAGCAGCCAGCAGGGCAGTGAGTCTGGTACTAGATCTTAACAGTCAACAAAAACCTGGATCATACAGAAATATTTGCCTTTTGCTGATTCTCTGGTTGAAGATGGTGATATTCCCCATAATAAAATTCAGTGGTAGGGAAGGGTTTAGAGAGGAATTTGCTCTTTTGCTTGAGCAGATGAATTTTTTTTTTTAAAAGTATCCGAGTGATTTTGGTTTGGAAACACTTACAAATTTTTGATGAGACACCATTCAGTCCAGGTGCTTTTCCCAAGTTAATATTAAATATAGCTCTGGAAACTTCAACAGATGTGCTGATCTTTTCTAGTTCACGTTTTTTCTTTTGCTACTACTCTGCCCTTATTTAAGTAGCTGACTGTCTTTAATACAGTGATTCATAACGTGTTGTGAATCTTCTGTTAATTTACTTGCGACTCTGTTATTATTTCCCCTGATTTAACACATCCTGTTTTAGAACATCCATCGAAGTTGAAGGAAAATTTTTCTCGTGGCATTTGGATCATATCCTAAATGTATTTGAATGCCATCTTTTGAAAGTTGCAAAGTAAGGGGATTTCCTGTTTTACTCTTCAATCATGTAGCCTTGAAAATCAGCTTTTACAAATCCTCCTCCACCATGTCAACAACTTACCACTTCTACTTCTTCTAGCAGTGTTTTTGCTGGGTAATTTCTAACTGGGGAAAAAAAATCAATGGATAATATTTTCTGATTTTTATAATTTTTGTTAAAGCCGTGTTAACCTGCAAGAGAAATCTCATTTGGAGTTTTCACACCAAGTTCAGCTGATGTGACTGTATTTACTCAAAGAGAACTTCCCACCCCTTCTTTGCTACCATATTTCTGTGGGGGTTTTGGGCCCCCTGTTTGAGCTTTCTCCACCCAGTGGTAGTACTGAAGCCCTTTCCTTGCTCCTTGGAAAACCTGGCAATAGAGCATGGAAATAACTCCCAGGGTTATTTGAGGGTCATGCCTAGTGGACCTGGACTGGACCACCGAAACCTCCTATCTCCATGCAATGCAGTCATCTCACTGCTGATCATATAGATGGGCTCCTCTGGCTTGAGCTTACTCCCCAGATATACTCTCTCCTCAGATGTTTGTAAGTTTCATGAGCACACTGCTCATTCCATCATTCCCTCTCATTTTTCTCTATCTGTAAATGAGTTTGGGACAAAGTGAGATATTCTTTAGATACACTTTGCCATGGCAGTCAACTCCTAGGCTGTTACTACTCATTTCTACCATTTCAGTTTTAGACAAACACCTCTCTCTCACACCCACACTCACCCTTTCCCCTCTTCTTCCAAAATTCACCTCTGCTCGTCTTTTTCTTTCTTTTTCTTTCTTTTTTTTTCTTTTCTTTTTTTTTTTTTTTTTTTTTTTTNGATGTTATATTTAACCCTCCTCTCATTTCTCTTTTTCTCAAGCCTTCTTTAAGTACACCACCAGGTAGTTTCACAGCCAGTCTGAAACTGCCAAATGCTTGCTAACCATGCTACAGCATCATGAGAAAGGTTCTGGGTTTTTTTTTTTTAGTATGTTACCCAAAGAGAATAAATGCATATACACACCATGTACTTGCTTGCACTTGTCACAGAGTGCCCTGATTCCTTGCTTGTGCTGAATCCTTGCCAGGGAACAGCCCCTGCTTCAGCTGGGGATCCTGGAGACCTGTCACACAGATGTAATTCTGCCAGCAACTGTGCACCAACTCAGCTGAGGGCTAGCAGATAGCTCTGGACTTGTAAGATAGCTACTAAAACAGAGCAAGAAGGTGCTTTCACATTAGCATTCCTTTGAGCAAACCTTTCATTGACTTCAGCAGTGCTGGTTCCTCTTCAGAACTTCAGTTTACCATTGAAATAATGTGAAATATCTGGAATATTGGACTGCAAAAGTCTAAATCGTCTGCAAAGGAAATGGTCACCTTTACCTTTACAATTCTAGCTATATATACTGAATAGGGCAGAAACCATCAGTTTGCCTGGCAACAATGGAGGTTTGCAGCGTCCTGCCAAGTGGTGATCCAACACAGAATATCCAGTTGTGAGTCTGTGGTTTAAATGGACTGTAGTGGTGATTGTCTGGCCTGTAAAGGTTCAGCCTGGGTCTCTGGAAAGGTGTGAGAGAATTCCTGTGAAGTTCTCCAAAGCAGATATTGCTGCCATGTTGTCTGCTGATGCAGAAAGTGTAGTCTGCCTGTCGCTGATGGCAATTTCTGCCCCGGAATCCCTTTTGCTTCTTTTGATTTTGCAGTGAGGTCACATACTCCTTATGTGGAAGAAGAAAGAAGCAAAAATCCCTGAGAACTCTTTCAAAATTACCTAGGAACTTGGGGACTGGAGCAGAGCAGCCATCTCCATTGCTGGCAGCCCTTCCAGGGTCCCTTTTCAAAGAGACCTCGTGCTGTGTCTGGGTGAGGTACACTGAGCCAGAGCATGCACTCATTACAGCTTTCTGCAAACCCTGAATTTGCATTGCATCAATTCTAGCACCTTCAGGAAGTTCTAGCCTTTGACTGCTAGGGCCCAAGGGACAGCTCTCTGTATCGTCCTGCGCAGCAGTTAATGAGTCAGGGAATTTTTTCACAAGAAAGAAAACAAACAAGAATGTGCTTAATTGAAAATAAATCAGGGCCGGTTCCTCCACTAACCTCTTTCAATATGACAATTTCACACATAGTCATCTTATAACATTTGAACCTCCCAGTACTACTGACCCAGAGACATACTACTATAAGAAGATGCCTGGAGAAGTTGTTAATGGCTCACGCAGATGATCTGAGGTGAAAGTCCTTACGTGAATAGCTGAGTTCAAGCACAGCCCAGAGCATGAGGGACCAGAGCTATCACAGGAAAAAAAAGCAACTAATAGCAAAAAGATCACCTTTACCAGTTGCTTTGGTTTGCAAAAAAAAAATCTGGAGAGCAAAAGCTCAGATGCCAGAGAAAGATGGGGCAGCAGTGACAACGGCAGCGCAGAGGCATGCAGCAGCATCGAGCCAGATTTCAGAGCTGCAACAGGCATTTTGGATCAGAAACTAACTGTGCACGACAGAAGGTCCTCAGGATGGGCTTCTCCTCCTGACCTCATGTTTCTAAAAGGTTTTATTCAACAGGCACCTACAGCATTTTTGGATAAGTCAGTCATGAGCAGAATAGACTTAACATCACTTTTGCCCACCCCATATATATGCAGAGGGATATTTTATGTGCGTATGGAACTGCATATATGCAGGATAGAAACAGAAGTTAAAATAAATATTCTTTAGTTTTGTATTTTGGAGGCTTCTCTTCTGACCTAAAATAGCATTCTTTTTTTTTTTTTTTTTTCT